>OENT01000054.1:0-263388 GCA_900239685.1 Rotaria macrura
TAATTGTAGACTAGAAAAAAACTACGAATGCGATGTTCTTCGTTTGAACAGGAACAAAGCCAATGAGTATGAATATATATATTCATGAAAACTACTGTATTGAAGAAATTTCCTATAATTCCTATGACCAAAAGAGTCGTTAGACAGCATCAGATTAAATTTTATCTTTCGTTCGAGTGGTGAAAACTTTGCTAAGATCTGTACAGCTTAGAGATATGATCACAAGATACGTTCCGTTATTATAACTATGTATTTGATATCGTCAAGCAAAATATATACAGTACGGTCTATTAAGATCTTATTGACTGAGAGATACTCTTTCTTATATATGAGATATTTCACTGACAATATCACTAGTCTGTTTTTGTTGTATCTAGGTACGGGATCGTTTTTCTGAGACAACTGGTGGAACAGATGCTTGGCCATTAACATCGTTCGGATCGAATTCGAGCTCCCAAAATATATTAATAAACTTTCATTTAACATCAATATTTGATCATTCAATTTTTGAAGCTTTTTCGAAAGTCATACAAAAACTATTACCACAATTCAATCATTTGGAAGATTTGCTCAATCATCTGGTATCGGCATCAAATATGGAACAAGCGTTTTTATTTGACATAGAAACAAAAATAAGTATTGCAACGGATTCATCACCAAGTGAAATTCAAGTCTGTTAAATCTATGTAGTCTTACGTAAACTATATTTGTTTGTTATTTTTTCAAGATCTACCAACTCTGCTGCCATATGATTGATTTATTAATTAGTATGAGTCAAATATATGGACGAACAGGTGATAATGTTACTGACGCTATGGAGTATGATGATGCAAGTTATGAATCTGCCACGAATGAGGATCAGTCGACAAGTACTTCAGATTCCAATAGTGAGATCATTGAAAAAAATTCCAAAAAAGCAGATATCATAAAATCGTTGTTCATATTTTAGGTCTACTAAGTACCGAATCGATAATGGACTCATCCTCATCAATAACTGAAAAGATAAATGAACCTACATCGAATGTATTTGATTCAATGTCATCGAGTGTTATAAGACTAACAGATGGTCGATCCTTTCAACTCAAAGAAATTAACCAAAATCTAGCATTGATATGTATTCTACAGGAACATGCACTTAAAAAGCAAGCTTTTATTGAATATAATGTCCATCAATTCAGACGAACCATTTCAGAACTATTTCATTAAGAAAATCAGTCTTCTTCATCTGTTTTTCTAAAGAATAAGATGCAGTTTTTGTTTTTCTTCAAAAGTGATCTTAAGTCGACAACAGAAACGGGTTATTATTATTTTTCCATTCAATCTATGTCAAGAATTTCAATGAAGCAGCAATTCATGAGTAGCATTGTTTTTAAAAAGATCTCGGTGTGTGACCCTTTGTAATTTTGAACACTATTGTTTTATTTATCTGCATGAATACTAGTGTTGTAACCAAAAACATTAATATTGTACGTTTTTTTTGACTCGTTCTTATCTGCGAGTGGTTATGAAAATGACAGTTGGTATATGTTTCAACTGGTTCGTGTTTTACATTGATATTAAAGGGCAGTTGCATCAAGCATTTGTATATAAGAAAAAATGTGGAAACCTCGGATTTAAATCCGAGTGTGATGCCAGGGGGAAACGGCGTACTTGAAGTCAAATAGTACATCAAAGTTCAAAAGTAGTTCAAAGTAGTGTAAAGAAGCTATAGATAGCGTGAAGTCGCCTAAATATTAGCGTCAGTGTTGGATCACACTAACGCTAATACGATGATTAAGATGCGCCTTCTAGTCTAATTGGCTTAGGACAACTGCCCGGATAGCAGGAGGTGCGGGTTCGATTCCCACGAAGGTCACTTTTCATTGTTCAGTCACATAACATTGTTACTGTGCTTGTCCCTTTCATTCTATATCTCATATATATCTCTTTCCTTTCCTTTCCATTCCTTTCTATATCGCTCACATATGAAGCTAACACTAAAGTATCTTAAAGTAATTTAAGGTAGGTTAAAGTAGATTCAAAGTGGCTTAAAGTACTTTAAATTAGTCAAAGTTACTTCAAGTACAAAAGTCAGCCGTTTCCCCCTTGGTTTTAAGTGTACTTCAAAAAGTAAAACCTTATGGACAACAGATTGGTTTTGAGCAAACTGTCTGCAAAATCATCTTGGAGAGTAGTCCCAGGAGGATGATTCCGACAGTTGGATCCGATCGGATGCCTCTCTGATCTGATCATGTTTCTATCGGAGTTTCTCTTATCCGACGAAATCCCATCGGATTCCTGGTTGCGATTCCTGATTCGGATCCCTAGTGTTGGGTTTTATCGAATCCTACTATCGGAATCCGATTGGATTTTATCGTATGATTAGACAGGCCTCTAATATTGGGTTGAAATGGTAATTCGTACACAAATAAGAAAATAAGTTTTCTCCCGTCGGATCCGTTATTGTTTCCACAACCAGGATTCCCATAGGATTTCATCGGATCGAAGGATCCGATCGAATCCGTTACTGGATTCATTCACCTGGGGTAAGGAATAGGGGCCATCCAGGTCGCATCCTCACGATTGTTAACGACCGTATACGTCTTAATACGGTCACAATGCCCGTATTTTGTCGTATTTCAGCTTAATACATGACTCAGTATTAAGACCGTATTTCTACGGACAGTGTACGGTAAAATACGATCTATTACCAAGATCGTTTGCGATCGGAAACGACTGTGTACCTTCGTATACGCCAAGGAGAAATACGATCGTAATACTGAGTCATGTATTACGATGAAATACGGTCGTGTACGCAATCGTATACGGTAGTAAACGCTTGTTGATTGAGTCCATAATCATCGACCAGGGCACCGGCTCACGTTGACGAACTTTATTCAAATGAACCAGAGAACTGTTCGAATGACTCCTTTAAACGAGCGGAGCTTTTTCAAACATTTCTTTTCGAATGTAATTACCCAGGACGTGCACTACAACGAACAATTGCGATCGTAAACAACCGTATATGTGCCGCATTTTAACGTTTCGGCATGCACCGTACGCTGAAAAAAAATAAGGTTTCACGAGAAACCTCTGAGGTTTCGTCAAGTTTTACTATACTATATAAGTGTCCGTAGGATCATACGAAACCTGCAAGATGTTTAGCAACATCCAAGGTTTTGTAAAATTCTTTGGAGAGTTTTAAAATATAAAAATGTTTCGTCTTGAACCCTTTGAAATTTACGTTATCCCTTAGGTTTGGTCAAAAATCCTTTTGAGTTTCGTATATAAAACGTTTTGTAAATATGCTTCGTGTAGAATTAGGACTACGAAGCTACCATTACCAAGTTAATACGTTTCTAAGCAGCTGGTAACTTGTCCATTACCAGTTACGCGCTTAAAGTAACAGGTCGCTTCGAGTTACCGGGTAACGGAGTAACGGGTTGAACCACTCTTCTAATAAGCATCAGAAAAGGTTTTAAGAAATATTATGAAATTCTATAAAGTTCGACCAAAGTATGTCAGGCTAGGGGAATCCATTCGTGAAATCCCTATTTTCACAATTTTCAGTTCATATTTTTCCAGAAAAACATTTTTTTCCACAAAAATTTGAAATGTTTCATTGAAATTATTTTGTTTCTCACGAAACCTGTTTTTGCATTCAGAGATAGGTTTAAAAAAGAAGAAAAGTAAATGTGAAAATAATAAAAATTCCTGTATCAGATTCAGATTCCCTTAGCCCAACTTGCTTTACTCAAACTTTTTAGAGTTTCGTTTTTTCCATGAAAACCTACTTTGCTGATAATTGGAGGAGTCGTTGATTCCGTCGCTCCGATACCGTTACCGGGTAACTAGTAACGAAAACGTTACCCGTCACTTGATAAAACATTCCATTTCTAGTTAGATCAGTTGTCAGATGAACAAATAAGAATGGTGAGTTTGATTTTAGACGTTACAATAGGATAATATGTTTTTTTGTATTTAAATCAAACATCCCATGCCGGTTGTTTCACCCACCAGAACCTGGAGGGACTAGCAGAAGAAATGCCTGAAAATCGCGGTATTCTGTAGGAATACACATGACGTCGCTGGTACATGCAATTAGTCTCCCGGCCACAAACTTCCCTGATTTTTCTAGTGAGTTCCGAGTAAATTAGTGTGTCTTTCCCAAGGGGGAAAAGGCGTATTTCTACACTCTAAAAAAAATAAGTACTTTCCTGAACCCCCTAAAAAGGTTCGGTAGATTTGAAATAGGATCCAAATGACCAGAAATGCATAAAAAACGATTGTTCAGTTCTACGAAACTTTTAAAGGATCTTCCCGTGTGCCCGCGGGCCGAACCCTCTTCTACGAAACCTTTTTTTAAGTTTCGTAAAACGAAAAAAGGTTTCGAAAGGAAATGCGAAACCTTTGAGTTTCTGCTTAACCCTCAGTGGTTTCGCAGTTTTTTTCTACGAAACTCTAAAGGTTTCGCATTTCCTTTCGAAACCTTTTTTCGTTTTACGAAACTTAAAAAAGGTTTCGTAGAAGAGGGTTCGGCCCGCGGGCACACGGGAAGATCCTTTAAAAGTTTCTTAGAACTGAACAATCGTTTTTTAAGCATTTCTGGTCATTTGGATCCTATTTCAAATCTACCGAACTTTTTTAGGGGGTTCAGGAAAGTACTTATTTTTTTTAGAGTGCATGTATTTCTGTATTTCTGAAATACGTGGAAATACATAGAAATACGTAGAAATACATAGAATTACGTGTAAATACGTAGAAATACATAGAAATATTTGGAATACATAGAAATCCGGAAATACGCTTTTTCCCCCTTGTTCTAAAGTGTACTCACTTTTTGAGTAAACAAAAAAATAAATCATTCTTTTATTAAATGAGAGTCATCAATGCGACTGATTTATCAATAGAAAATTATAAACAGATGTTTCTTTCAAACGAACTTGATAAAATTTTAGCTCATTCTCTAATTATTTGCTGAGAATAAAAATGTTAGTTACTGATTTTTCTAGGCCCATGCCTTGGAAAATAAATTCGTGTGAGATCACTAAAATATATTTCTTTCTACGAAGAAAGCAAATTTTATCAACACGAAATCGAAACTAATTGATTGAATAGCATTTTACAAGAAACAATGTTGAGAACGAATTAAGGTTTCGCCATCAAGGTCAAGCCCTATTCCAGTTGTTGACATAGATTTGATGAGTGAATAATCTGTTCGCTAATATTTATTATTATGTCTAATTATTTCTAATTAAGAGAAAGATGAATGTTTTTGGTAGTAACAAAGAAGAAATCGATGATATTGTTACCGTTCGAAAAGTAGAGAAGAAACTAGATCGATTTGTACACCTTAAATTTTTCTGAAATTTGTTCTCAGGAAAAAGCATCAAGCTAAATAGAAACAAAAAGTTACATTATTACGATTATTAGTAAGTCAATTCTCACGAGTAGAATAGAACCATTAGCTCATGATCTATAAATTCTATTATTGAGACGGTGTCTGGTTTGATTGATGACGATTAATAGGCATTGTGTTATCTTTTATAGGTAGATCTTAAATAAATTTTAATTTTTTCGAAGGAATATACATATCTCACTCTACAGAAAAAGCGTATGAAAACAATGTAGCATATAAGATTCGATTTAGCATTGCTTCCTGTGTTAAACGGGGCAAGCCGTCAATTTCTTTCTTGCTTTACTCGAAAATGATTTGAACAACAGCTGCATTTGTTTTTATTTAAAATGGATATTAGTATACATTATAATAGACGACTTGACAGATAATCGATACTAAATAATCAGTGCTTCCACGTATTATCAAAAGCTTTTCAGGCAGTTTTTAGTAGAAATTTGTAACAGGGCATAAAATACGAAGTAAAGCCAGAATTCATTATCTCTTCTACAATCTTGCCTTGTCAACATTTAATCTTCTCGAATGACGAAATAATATGAATTCTTTTTGTACGGTACATGTAATTTTTTTCTTTATTTTATATTACTGCTCTCTGAAGTTAGTTCGTGAATGACACGATCATGCTTCATCGCATTCAGTAATCGTTGTTCGCTAACATAGAAATATGAAAGATATTCTCGGATCTGAATAATATCGTCACATAGTTTTCTGAAACTCATAATATATTCTAGTCTGACTATTGACAAGAAGTACACTGTAGAATTCAATGGAAAGGAAATTTTGTTGGCGACTTCTTTCTTCTAATGACTAACATAAATAAGAGAGAAAGGGGAGAGACTTTTTATTGGAAATGATCTCATAATCATGATCTGCACAAATTAAATATCTTGCAGAGAGAACGTCGGAAAAACTAAGTTTTTGCAGCTAAATAGTCTACGTAGCCCTGTAAACATTATATTGTGAGAATCAATAATAAAGAATTTAAAAAGACTAAGTGATTAATCTTCATCTTTTTTAAGAGTAGACCATTCTCTAGTGAAATAAATAAATTAATATATTGAATGTGCTTTCTTATTTGATGCTAGTATGATGAACAATATGGATGACTATTATCTCGTAATAAACTTTCATTGTTGACAAAAACATGTTGGATAAATTTAGTTTGTTTAAATATTAGTTTTAAAATTTTCGTACATCTAGATTTAGATCAACCAAGTTTATTACATATTAAACTTTTGACAATAAACATTGACAAAGACACAGACAAATCTGAATAGACAAGTTTATTTTTTTCGTCCACCACGTTCTTTCAATTGTAAATATACAACTGAACCTTTCATCATATTATAAAATCCAAGTGAATTGGAGTCTTTGACAAACATTTCATTATAAACAAGTTTTTGTTTCCCTGGTTGCATACCACCAAGTAAATCGGATAATTTTGCTTTAATAACCGATATCTTAAGAGAAAGAGAAAATGAACAAGGTGTTTCTAAAGAAAGAAAAAGAAGACAAATCAACTTACAGGATCAGTTACAGGTAATGTTAATGGTACAGCTTGACCGTTAAGATTCCATTCTGGTTTTTCTGGTACGATCGGTAATTGAACTGTAATAGTAACTTGACCCTAAAGAATAAAGTACTTGTTAGTGTTTTGAAAATGAATGCATGAAATAATTTATTCTTACTCGTCCGAATGTTTTATAGAATTCTTCTTCAGGTATTAGTTGATCTTCAGTTTTTGATCGTTTTGCAGATGGTTCCTCAGGTAATGGCGGTGGATGCATTGGTGGTTGTGGTGCTACAGCTACCATCGATGGCATAGCAACCATTGTATGGGTGGGTTGAGGAAGAATAGTAACTGGCTGAATACCAGGACGTGGCATTATTGATGTAGCAACAAGTGTTCGTTGAGGTGGTGCAGTCATTGGAACCATGGGTTTCGTAACCAGTGATGAAAGTTGCGGCGGCTTTTGAATGGTTTTAGCTGTCGATGAATATGTTGTTGTCGTTGCTGTAGTTGGCTTCGGTATCGATGGACCAATGCGATTAGCTGCTGCAGCATCATCCTCAAGAAGACCTTGACTACGATGAATAGCAGTTATTTGATCTTCTATTGTTATATTAGCCAGTGCTTTCTTCGATGTTTTTTCAGCTATTGAAAAATAAACGACGATACATTAAAAATATATTTTGTGTAGAAGACGAAAAATCTCACCAGTTGCTGTATGACCATCCCATTGTACTTTAACATCAGGACGTCGTTCTTCTTCACCCATCTAGAGTAACAAATGTATTAGAATATTTCTCATCAAATATAAAATTACAGGGCAAACTCTCGCTTCTGCAGCATATTTCAAGAAAACCTTTCTGACTATCAATTTCGATAGAATATTTCTTAAGTATGATCTACAATGCTAGTTTAGATATTCGAATATGAGATGATTAGTGAACAATGAATATGATGAAAATACAGCATGTTGCTTCTGTATTCGCAACTCTCTGTCTATAGCAATCGCAAACTGCTGTATCACATAATGTAATTCTCTTATTAGTTTGCACTTCATTAAAACTATTGTTTCGATATCCAACAAGTACATATAAAATTTTAACTTACTTTAAGACCAATAATTGTTTCTTGTGAACCCATACCAAAAATATCTGTACGACGTTCGGCAAATTTCTTTAATTCAAGTTCAACATGTGAACCTAAATTTCAAAACAAACATTCAACAAACAAACCTATACTTAATAAATGAATATATACCTGGTTCATAAACTTGCTCGTTATCTTGTTGCTCATTAAGTTTTTCTCGTCGTTGAATCCATGCTGGATCCAATAAAGCTTAAAAATGAAGAAAACAAAATTGATAAATGTGTATGACATTTAAGAAAATAAAGATGACTGATTATATTTACTTACCATATTTTGTATGAGATGAAATACTACTGGCTGGGATCTTTTCATTTGTAATTGGAGATATTAAGTATTGTTCACCTTGGTTTATTGTTAACATTTTATCTAGGAAAAAAAATACATTTTCATTGATAAAGAAAACCGATTCTCATTAGTATGTATGAGACCTTTTGGATTGTATGGTTTAATAATCACATCTTGTGGTTTTAATGGTGTTGGTAATTTATCTGTAGGTATAGCTGGAGGTAACGCAGTTGTTGGTAAACTAGGATGCAATGGTGGTGGTAATGAAGGATGGCTAGCTGGTATACGAGATATCATGACAGGCGCATGAGGACCACCACGATGCATGAGTGTTGGTTGTGGTACTTGCGGAGGCGGTGGTACATTCATATCGTCATCGTCCTGTTCCATGTCCATTTCTTGCATATTAACATTCGAAGTCATGGCTGTTGGTGGTGAATGAGGTGGTGATCCCATATCCATTTCTGCTGAAATATCCGACATGCTAACCATGGTTGTTGATGTTATATGTTGAAAGTTCTAAAACATGCGATATTGTATGTGGAGATTTCCTTAAAAATAAAACTTACGCTTCGATCTAAACGTTCTTGAAGAAGCATTCGTGCGCCGACCATTTCCGGTGTTGTTGGAGGCTTGAAAAGAAAAAGTGAATGTACTGAGCAATGTTGAAAGAAAAATGTCGAAAAGGAGAAATGTCGGAAAGTTTGCAGATGGCAAGGATGAAATCCTATTCGAGTTGATGTCGTAAATATGGTCGAATGAAAACTGGACGACCTGACAAATAATCAGTGAGCATGAAGTGTAATTGTGAAACATAATAATAACATATGCAATTTCGCATAGAACATAAAGGAAAAGCTTTAAAAATAATCATCACTTTCTCTGATTATAAAAAGAACAGTTACTAAGAGTAGAACTTAAACTAGTTATGTATAATTATCAGACTAATTGATAAAAGAAATGAAAAGACTATACGCATGGATATCTAGCTGTATAAATACTGTGATATATCATATTTTTGACACTCATTCCTTCTATTATAAAACGATATATAACTACGGAGTGGACCGAAAACACATTCTGTACAACGTCGTATTGATAGACTTGTTGATCATTATGCAAATAATCAAATTAGTCTAGAAAGATATTTAGAAGAGTTGTCGTTTGTGCCCGCTAAGAATAAAAGAAAAATAAGTTAAAATTATTGATTGTTTAATATTTTCTTGTTAGATTATTCTTCATATAAAAGGATTAAAAACATAGTTCTTGACATTTTATTTTTCTACATTAGTCAGGCATACCGACAAAGTAACCATATTGATTTTACTTTATATACAACTGAATAGTTAAATTTTTACATGTTTTAGCATTTTAGTCGCCGGATCGATAGAAGTTAAAAAAATGATTTATTCTTTCACAGCTGAATAAGAAGCAATGAGTTTTTGTACATAGCTATGGCTTACGAATTTCCAGGTCGAGATTAGAGAAAATGTTCAAAAAAATAGAAAATCATTCTAACCTATCTTGAAATATACTCGACTATTAGTTCTAGTTTTTCTTCTTTTCGTTCGTAGCTAACATTTCAAAAATCATACTTTGTTCAAGATTATCGCTTTGCGGTTTCTTGAAATTCTATAGGATGGTTCATAATAAAGTTTCTACACCGCCAAGATTTGAATAAGTGAAATGAAATTTCTAATCACAAAGAGCATCATCAATGAGATGTTAAAATTATATTGTGACTCATCTGTGTTTTCTATATTTCAGAAATATTTTGTTCTTTGGTACTAATTTTTTTCTCGAGATGTACACACTCTTTTAAAATATTCTCACGTTGTCCATTACCAGAACTATCGACAATCATCATAACCATTTCATGTTGAAAAAGAAAAAAAGTTTGGTGTCACCAAACTCATGCTGAACATGTCACTACCCAGGAGAATCATTCCGACCATTGGATCCGATCATGTTTCTATCGGAGTTTCTCTTATCCGACGAAATCCTATCGGATTCCTGATTCGGATCCCTAGTGTTGGATTTTATCGAATCCTACTATCAGAATCTGATTGGATTTCATCGTGTGATCAGACAGGCCTCTACTGTTGGGTTCAAATGCTAATTCGTACTCAAATAAAATAGGTTTCTTCCGTCAGATCCGTTACTGTTTCCACAACCCGGATTCCCATAAGATTTCATCGGATCGTACGATCCGATCGGATTCGGTATTGGATTCATTCACCTGGGTATTCGCAATACTATATAGGATTGTACGACAATTACAGGAAGAACGTTAAAAATTTTGATACAAAGAAGAAAAATCGTTTAAAATAATCATAATTTCTTTTAACGAAGAAATAATTTCGGAATATCTTACCGGAAAATTGCCTTGTTCTTGTGGTTGATAATCAACTGTTTCCACAACAACGAAATCATGCCAATCGATTTGTGAATAAGCAGCTATTAAACAAAAATACAGAGAATTTAAAATCAAATATCATAATTTCAAATTTCGAACCTCGTTCTTTTTCAACGGCTTCTTCTTCTTTTGCTCGTTCACGTAATTGATGTTTGACCCATTCAACACGATAATTAACTTCATCCATTACTTTCTGTTGATTTTCAATATCAACAGAAAGTTTTGTTATAAGTTCTTTTGATGGTATTAAAATTTTTGTGTACTGTTCAACAAGTTTTGTAAAATAGTTAAATGAACCGTGGGCTGGTTTAAGAAAATCAAATTGAGGATTACGAGCTTCTTTTGACATTAGTGACGTTAAAAATTGACGACCATTTCGAGCAACAAATTGTGCTGTTAATTTGATTACATCACTAGAGACGACGAGAAAAAACAAACAATTAATGATCTAATAGCAAGAAAAGAAAATATTACAGATCATAAGCTAATATTGATGGTGGTTCGATCATAAATTCATAGTCACTTGGTGGATCTTTAATTATGATGGGCTCGAGAAACTTTGCGATGTCACTTTGAATTTTTGTTTGAACCTGAAATCATAGAAAGCGTTGATTTTAGATGTTGTTTCATAGTTGTAATCTTTATGAAATTATACCTTGTTGGCAGTAGTTTGCATGGATGGTGTTGGCGCAACAGATTGTTGTTGTTGCTGCTGTTGTTGTTGTTCAGTTGTACCAGACATAGGTGTTTTACCCTCCATGAATTCTTTAACTTTATGTATATAATATGCATTGTAAGGATCTCGTGGATTTAAAAAATTGAATTTTGAATTATTCGCCTCAGCTTCTTTGACTTTAGTTTCAAAACTAGGTCCATTTCTTGCAACGAAACTCGCTGTCTTGTCAACAATATCTATTTATTGAATGAAGTAAAAAGTGATGCCAGGTTAAGCAAGTACAAAGATAAAATAAGAAACGGAAATATTACTTCGAACTTCTGGTGGTGGATAAATAATACCAATTTTAGCTTTCACTGATGGCGGAACAAAAGCTGCTGGAACAGGTACAATTGTTGTTGGCTGGCTACTGGTATTCTCACCAGTATTTGTTGGTAGTTCAACTGGAGGCATGATAGGCTTGTCACAAAATAATGAAGAATCTTGAGTAAGACTTTCGTTGAATATGCAATGCGAACAATGGCGAAAGAATAAACTAACCGATGTTGTTCGTGTCATTCATTGGATGAATATTATTTGCTATATGAAAACTATATAGATGTCGTCAGTAATCAATAGAGATTCTGATTTTTACGAAAGATCAATCTTCTTGTCGATTAGTTTTTGCGGAATTCTGAAAGGGATTCTTTAACCTAGTAAATAACTCTCATTGCTTTTACAATGTTGTTCGATTTGCGAGTTGATAGAATTTGAGGATATCAGCTTTCTCTTCTTATGTTTGTTAAAAGATTAATAATTTTTCATAATAAAAAGTCTGCATGTTGTTCTGCAATAACTAATGAAGACATTATTTAAGCGTAGAGTATAGCATCTAACATGGTAGTGTATGATCCCTATGATTCATTATTCGATTTGATCTACTTTTTTTCTTACAATCATCTATGTAGGATATTTTCGTTGGAAAAAATATTATAGATAGCAGTATTGTCTAAGTTTACCTCTTAAATAGAAAATCAAGCTTCTTACCAAGCATAAAAATTCAGCCATGTCCACAGAGAAAAGTAGCTCAAGATCTGAACTTTCAAACATGATACTTTTTTGAATTTTAATTTAGGTCCCTGATCAAGCAATTTTCCCCAGTTTATGTCATAGAAGAAGTGCTTTTGCTTGGATAATATGCAAAAATTAATTTCACTTTTTCTCTAATTAAATTAATTTGACTTAAACATACATCAAATATCAAAGGAGCTTCATCGTAGTCAATAAATAATTGTTTTCTTTTGAAAGAGTATACTAAGTTCGAGTGCATGATAGAGTGCTTGATTTATTTAGTTAATTATGTAAATCGTGGTATAAATCATCAGCTTATTTATGATTGTGACATATTTCGAAATATTGAAACTCTCCTTCTTTTCCTTCAACTTGAAAATAAGAAAATAAAATAAAATAGATGTTACCTTTAGTATATTCTTGAATGTATTTTTTCTAACGAACTCGGATCTAATTTAATGAACAGGCTCATTAGAAAATTTAAGTTTACAACATGAACCTACTAGTCACTATTGTAGACTGAATATCTCAGAAAAGCATCATCATGTGTCCTTGAAAAGTTGAGTCAAAACATTGCCATTATCAACCTAGTATAATGTGAAGATTTCTCTCGCTATGAATATTTTCAGTTAACGATCAAGATTGCAGTTTAAACTCAGGTTAAGAAACTAGCAATGATCCTGTAGACTTCTTATTACACAATATATGATTTTATAATGGTGAAAAATGTGACAAATACTACTAGTATTTTAATACGAATGTCTTTTGAATTAGATTTAAGTCTACAACATAGGAAACTAGAAGTGGCAATTGTTACTAAACGTATTTTTGAACGGATGGTTGAGGTAAGGCATAGAAAGAAAATAAACTCACAGAATCAATGCCGAGAAGCGTTCTTCTGCTTACACCACAATGTTGTGATCGAAAACATTTTCAGAATTGTTATTCGAATAAAATACGATTTATTTTAAGGGTAAATGAATTGATTATTGAAAGATATGATTAATTCATTCAACATATGTCACGCATTGATATATTCACTGATATTATTATCTATGTAAAACAGCGTTTAATTTGTAACTCATTCTTGAACAATAGAATCCGTAATAAAGTGTCGGTGAGTATTTTTGACAGTTCTCGAAAGTAGAAAAATGATTGTTTTGCCACTATTCAAGGTAAATTTTGATTGACATTTATCGATTTCTGTGAATATGAGATATTGCAATAAACAGTATTATATCATGTTAACGTGACTCGATGAAGCAAGTAAGTGTGTAAAAAATAATTCTATTTTACCGCTGATGCAATCAATATGTTATCAACTTGAATGAACACGGTCATAGAGCCGACAGTGAACTTATAAAATTAGCACAATTCGATATACATTATATTGAAATTAGCCATATGAAAACAAGCAATCGTTCTCCCGTAAAATGGTACTTGCGGCACAAGTTATACATGTTATCTTGGTGACAAACACGATAGAAAGCTGATGTTCTGTTTTAAAAAATGGCAATTCTACATATCCCTTGCCGGTCACATAACTATATCGATACAATCATTGCCAAATTAGATTTCTGAGTAACTTGAAACATCGTAGCAGATATAGATAAAACATAAATTTCGAACACACAATATATTACACTGGTTTTGTTCCAATTAGTTTCTACACAAAACAAAATGAGTTGAACAGTATACGTTGGCAATGCTAGTAGTTGATCTTGAATTCACTACTGATATTTTCGATCAGTAATACACGAAACAAGGAATAAAAATGGCAAAGAAGCGTTTTTTTTTACATCTCTTTTCTTCTAGAAAAGATTTCAAGTGTAATTTTGAAGCAAATTAATAATCGACACTAAAACAAGATTTTTCAAATAATTAAAAAACAAACTCAAGTCGTATAAAATATGTTGTTGTGTATGCAGACACGCACTGGATCTTAATTGGAGCTTGTAATTTTTCCATTCGATACACAAATTTATTGAACTAGTTAGTTGTTAATCCAAGCAACATGTAGATGTGAGTGGTCGAAAAACTGTAATGATTTAGATATTCATGAAATCCCTGGATTAACTTTGATTGAAAAGAATATCAACTTCGTTACATTGTTTCATTTTGGCCAGCCAACAGCAAACTCTATGTAAACTATGGAATCGCTGTGGAATCTAAATGACTATCACAAAGACTAGCTTCAGATCGAAGTTGTATTATTGGATAGTTAACACTTAAATATACAATGTCCGACGCAAATGCTGAAGTCGAACATTACTTTTCATAGACGTGACATGTTCAGAACACAAGACGTTCACATTAAAGATGACTTTCTTTTCTTTAAAAAGCACTTCACTTTTTGCATGATTCATGTCGACATTCGAGATGGTTCATAGGTGCTCAATGGACGAGCATCATACATATGAGGATATTTGAAATGATAAATTAAAACAAAAAACTTGAATTTATCTAAATCACCACGAAAGAGCATGTCAAATGACAGAGAATCTAATAATTTCAAGATTTAAGTAGATACTCTTCTGACGTACTTGCTACACAATCTTTATTCGGGATTTTGAGAGCATTTTTCACAGAGTGGAATGATCATTCCTCACATAACCTCTATTTTTTCTGAACATCTATTTGTTTTTGATGAATTTCTAGTCCAAAAAACTGAATTAGTTCATTAACACGCAGAAAATTTCGACTCGAAAAAAACAGTCTATTTGATTCGACATTGAACTTTAATTATCTCACGAGACAAAAGAAAATAATAAAATTATTAATCGAAATTCATAGAACATCACGTAGTTTTCACGAGTGTTTAAAATTGAATTAATCTAAAATTGACAGATCTATCAATCGATTTTGGAACAATATTTACCGTTAATGATTAACAACCAGTTAAAAACGAAGCGAAACATCACGATGATTAGAATGAATTCGATCCGTTTTAAAAGATGAAATGCATTATTTTCAGATCAAACATACACAATTTAATTTGAATTTCTCTGCGAAACTTTATGTACCAAAAACAGTTATAATTCCAGTGATGTTCGCAATATTAAGAGAAAAGATACGATCTGAAAAGTATCTTCAGAAATGTAAAAAGAAATACTCTTAATTTAAATTGTATAGAACAGTAAACTAGATTATCGGCCACTCTATCTCTTCGTTTCTATATTCCAAAGTTGTTAAAGGATATTTTTTGTTCTTAGAATAAAGTAGATAAAAGAACGAGATTTCAACTGCAAAACAAAAATGAATCGTACAATAAAGCGGTTGTCCTTCTACTTGATATTGATAGATGTTTTACGTTTTTTCAATTAGCTTTTATATGATCGAAGATTCCATAGAACCCACTAGACGTAGTTTAACTTTGAATGACGATAATTATTCGCTAATAGGATTATTTATTAATCAAATAAATCCGAGAAATGTTTTTATTGTTTGAATACTTACTTGTACATGATATCTGTTATCTGCTTATGAATAGAAAACATGCTTATTAATGTGCAATATCCGCAATCATTTATGATGACCGAGTCATTACGAGTATTAGTTGACACAATTCAAGAATACAAGAGAATTGCTATTTCTAGATTTTGACATATATTAATAACGAAGCAAATCTGTATACACCATTTTAAGAATACACAAGCCTGCTGTTAAATCTTATTGATCTATTTAGAACATTGATCTAAATGTACTCCATTTTAGCTCAGTTGAATCGATTCACGTGTTTGGACACCATGCTTTTATTATTCGAAGTTTTTTCTACCTACCTATCTGTCTGTCTGAATCGGTTATCAATGTTTTTCTCATTAGTAATTTTCAATAGAAGTCATCTATTGTTTGCATGCAAGCACAAAAAAAAACTCATTATTGATTGAAAAATGGGCAAAGGAATTTGTTGACAAGCAAACCTACTATCAAAACTAGTTAATTGTACTATGGATGATGAAAAACCGCATGCAAGTGTGTAAAGTAACAAAAATGATCATTGTTTCTATATGCGTGTGACAGAGAATGAGGAAATTATGGTGAGAAAAAAAAGGGTATCGCATAGTTGGTCTCGCAAAATAGAAAAGAAGTAATGTGTCGCATGCTGAGAAATGAAAGAAAAGGGTTCTCCACAAAATAACAATAACTCAACATTCAACTGTTGATGAAAAACATGATGGTAGAACGAGCAAAGTTAACTAATGAAATTTCTCCTGTGTCTTCATCATTAAAAATCTTGTTTATTTTTTTACTTACATTAAAATTAGTCACAAGCACGAATATTCGTACAACAAGTAATAAAACAACTAATCATTCGTGCTATACATGTATAGAACCATTAGTTGGATATAGTATGTTTTGTCTTAGTTCTATATCGATTTCTTTATCAGTTATATCTTATGTCTTCTAGCTGATCATGCAGGTTCGTGTAGATTTTTCAATACAGCATCACCAGTGGCTTCATCTTATGTGCATGAATGTACTAGTAAAGATGATTATACTGGTGAATATGAATGTCGAAAGTTAGTTATTAGCTTTCGTTCAGTCGAGACATTTTTGCGTCGTGATTGTGTACCCAAAGGTTCATGTTCATGGAAAGACAGAACTCAATCAATGATAAATACACCAGTATCTGACTGTGTTTATACTGGTGATGAAGAAGAAAAACTAGAATGTATTTATTGTTGTGATACACCATTATGCAATCGAACTGTGCAATATTGTATGACAATTCAGTTTATATGTTGGTTATTATTTATTCATTGGTGGCGAAGCTAAAATTATCAATAATCTCAATCGTATGGTTTAGTATTCCATTTTTAAGAATAAAACTGTAAAATTATGAGTGTTCTCAAGACTATCAAAGTTTCGCTGATAAAAAAAAAATGTTTTCTCCCTAGACACAACATCACGGGAAATTTTTTTCTGATTAAATATATCTTTTCATTACTATTAGTGCATTAATAAAAGAAGTAAATGGGTATTAGTAAACAATAATTTATTTACTACAAACTCTCCTGATACATCATTCAATGTACCTCTTGAATGAATTTACCACATTATTGTAGACGAATAGATAATGTTTCCATCGATTATTATGATTCGTTAGTTTTCGTGTTACTTCTGCTTTTCGCATCGATGTTTTAAAAATTGTGAGGCAAAAAATAAACTCTATATAAATAAAACACAAGACTACAATCATAATTATTTTTTCGTTTGTAATCTATAGATTAAATAATTCAGCGAAAGTTTTGACAGAGAACGAGAACGTGAAATGTCAGATTGTCTGCTACTACCTGAAACTGAAAGCTAACGAAGATCGAAGTGACTTAGCCCTCTCATATCTCACTAGTTACTTCCCATGTGAAAATTGATTGGGTCTCTGACAAAAATTACTTTTTATTTTGTCTAACTGCTGAATCATAAACTCAATGAATTGTACAATAGTCATATAAAAATGCTTCTAGAACAATCTAGATCGTTATTTATGAACTATATAATACTTAGAAATATTTTATATCCAGTTTCCTGTCATCTTCGTTGTCACTGGCGAAAAACTTCATTTATTTACTCGAGTGCCTCTCAAAATACTGATGTTTTTAAAACTACTACTGATGAATATTTAAATAGTTATTAACTGGCTTCTTTGTGTTCCATCATGGAAAGGTGAGAACTAGAAAATATAATGCACACAGACTTTATTCGTAGTATGTCAGATGGTAATTTTGGTTAAATGACATTTTCATAGGCTTGATATAGTTCGTCGTAATACGGCATATTGTAATTAATTACTTCTTGAATGTTCTTTGACGAGTTAATTTATTAAAATCGTTTTAAACAATGGCATGAGATGAAAACGGCAAGTTCTTCTCCGAAGAAGTAAAAGAAAATATATTGAGACGAAATTTTTCTTCGATCTAGTTCGAGTGATGAAATCGTAATTTACTATTTAAAAAAAGACAGTGATCTAGAAAGCTACAAAGACAGTAAGAAAATATATTTCGAAAATTTTAAAAATATCCATTACATATCCTTTTCCCTTTCATTACTAGAGTATTTCATACGGATGAGATTATGAATAAGCGCAGTCGTACTAAGATATTTGTTGAAAGACATGAAAGAACATACTTCTGGCCTAAGTATTTTTCAAGCTCTTCAAATGTCTGTTACTTCAACTTCAAAGATCGCAATAGATTTCAATTTAAAAAGTATGATTATATTTTTATAAGAAGATTCTTGTTATTGACGAGTCCATTCTATTGATGTATTTTATACAATAGAAGATTGAGATAAGAAACATCGAAACTACTGTTCAACTTCTACCTACTATATACTTCGAACAGATCGTTTATTTCAATTCATGTAGACAATCTTCCACGAAAATCTTCAACTCACAAATACTAAATAGATAAATACATAATTGAATGTAAAACATCAGTTAAACTCATCGAAACTTAGCATCAAGAGTCACTAGAACACTTAGCTATCTGCCATGTTATCTATCCAAATAATATTATACTTGAAGCAGTATCTCATTCATATTTCCCAGGACTAATGATTCGTTTCATAAGAATTTCCTTATATCTTTGCATCAAATTTCGGATGATTATAACACCGATTCATTGAAGTCATCTTTTTCGTAAACATAAGTCAAACTGAATGCATCAGCTATGCGAGGCAAACACCGAAATTCAATCGAACTTGGAAGCAGTATTTCGAATCGAGAAATCCTTGTATTTCTTCGATGATTTGTCATCCACTTCATGTTGCTTCCGGAAAGGAATACATTTTTATGTTTTGATACTTTGTGGTGTTTGCCTGCTGGATACAATAAGTTTTTGTTTGCATTCTATCAGTCGACTTCAGTAAAAGTTCGAAAGCTTCCGGAGTTTGTAATATGCGATGACGGTAATTTTTCTTCTAATGACTTAAAAAGAAATTAAACTTAGCAGCCTTGGTCATCCAGTTCAAATTAGAAAATAGTCCTATTTGCAGCAGTATTCTAAAAGCATGTAGAACATTCAAAGAAACGACATAATTCAATGAGTGTCAATGATTAATTGACATAAGAAAAGCATACGAATGAATGTTTTATTCTATTAACATCGAGTATCGCTTTTATTTTATTGATCATCGGCTAACAAAGTTCAATTATCGATTCAATGAAAGTATTTTGAGAAAAATCTGAATGCAACTTTGATATGACTAGTCTTACAAATGGTCCGACATCTATCGAGATGCTACAGAGTAACGTCGAAGTTGACAGTTGCTATTTAAATACTCGTGATCAATATTTGTGGAATTATTCATCGTCAATACAGGTGTTTGTAAAAATGGAAATTTCAAATACTATTTAATAAAAATTTTTATTCAAGACCGCATCATACTATTGTGTATTTTCACAGATTCATATAGATTATCATTAGTCAAATTTTCATGAATCTGGATTAAACATTTCGTTTTCCGTCATATCTAACTTAAGTCGAATCATAGAAGAACTAGTTTTTATTTTTGATTACTATAAAATTCAGATAGAACATCGATTCTATCGATTAAAATATAGATGTCTTAAAGCTGTCCTTGGTGTTAATCGCCGTTTTGGATCATAAACGAGTAAACATTTCAGAAAATCTAAACCTTCGGATCCAATGAGTTTAGTCAATTCGTAAAAATGATCGTTCCGTCTTGACCATCGTGGAAAATCAGCATTGAAATATGGCTGTTTATGAAACGATGGCCAAATATCGTGTGTTGGTGTACCTTGAGTAAAATAATATTTATCAACAAATAAAAACATCTTCGAGCGAAAATTCACATACGAACCCATCATAGAAAATATACTAAAGAGTAATTCAATTTGATGATTACCATGAAACAATGGTTCAATTTGAGTTGATGAACATAATTGAGCAAAAACGCAACCAACTGACCACATATCTAACGAACCGTTGAGTGTTCGATCACCGAGAAGTAATTCAGGTGGACAGTGTGAAAAGCACGAGAGCTATTTTAACAAGTTTTACTTTTTCTTTCATTTTTCAATTTTATAATCGACTGAAATACATACGTCACATGTATCGATTGCCATTGTTGACCATACTGCATGTTTACCATATTCAAAATTTGACAATTTGAGTTGTCCTGTACGTGTTATAAGAAGATGTTTCAATTCAATAGCACAATGATATACAAGTCGATCATGACAATAGATAATAGCTGATAGAAGTTGATATAAATATGTTTTTATTTGTTCATGTGTTAATTGTTTTTCGGTACCACCATATAATAAACCATGTGTTGCTAAATCACGATGATGTGCATAGTCGAAAATAAGATAAATCGAATTATTGGTCAACAATGATGGTAAATATTTGATTGATAATAGTGATAATATATTTGGATGTATGTTATGATTGTTATCATTGGAAAGTATACTACGAAGAAGATAGACTTCATTGAGGGATGATGAACTTAGAAGTGGAAGACTTTTTCTAGAAAACAAAAGTTAAGATGCATTTTCTTTTGTATTCCAATGTTTTTCGATTGTTACACGCAAATTATTTCTTGTGTAGCTTGATGAATTGCTTTGAATATTGATTTACAAATTTCAGAATCGATTAGAATACCATGATGTTTTCGAAGCATCATGGTCCATGATGCAGCCATATTCAGGTTTTATTTTAATATGAGTTCAACTTTTAAAAACGTGCGATATTTGTATATATTATCGAACGAATGGATGGAATGTTCTATACAGATGTCACACAATTACAAAGTCAAACTTAGATCATTCTATATAGGCGATATCAATAAATAAGGTAGTGTATTATCTCAGCGAAAATTTTTCAACGATTGACATTTTGATTCGAATAATTTTAAATATAGATACGACAAATATTTTTAAAGAGGTAAGCTATGTTTATTTTTCTGGAAATCCTTTTTGTTTTATGATAATATAGAACATGTGATAAAAATAGAAAAGATATACTATACCATGACCCATTCTATTCGGGTTAGTCGTGATTCGTCCTCGTCTTAATTGCTCCGAACTCACACCCCAAAAAAACGAGTCCTAATTCGTCCCCATCGAAGAAAAGTTGGTGAAAATATATTCCGGACTCGTCCCCAGCAAAACGTTTTCTTTGTTTAATTGACTCCTGATTCGTCCCCACTCTATTTAACATTAGAACGTTCATTCTTTGCACTATCTATATGCACAACTAGTGACAATGAGAATTGAATTCATTTCTTTTGGTATAACCCGGTAACCTATAAGAAAGATACATGTGATGAATAAGTATATACAGGTGATTGATCGATATACTTTTACTATTCACATTTCTCAATTGTAAAAATATTGAAGTATGCTTAACTTTACTTCAACAGAACGGACAGGTAAGGTTTTAAACTATAATGGTTATCAATATACTCTCAAACGTGAACGGAAAACAGTAGTAGAATGGCGGTGTCGTTTACGAAATTGTAAGAGTACACTTTCTTTGTCTCGAGATAATACTGTGATTGCTCGTGAACCAAATTCACACACTCCATCTTGTTTATCTGATGGAAGTAAACTTATTATGGATCAAGCTCTCGGAAATATGAAGAAAAGAGCACGAAAAGAAACAACTACAATTCCCAAAATATATGCTCAAGAAATCATACTGGATAGAGTGGCAAATCCAGGCACATAAACTGGCTTATATTTTTCTGCACTAGGAAGTGTTGACTCCACGCATTATTATCATCGATCCCTGAATTATTCTGTAGTTTAAAAAGAATTTACATTTGAAATTCATGTTTTTTTAAATCAAGCGGCAATTAATATAATAGGGGACCAACTTAGACAGGGGACGAATCCGGGGGAAAAAATCAGTGGACGAATCAGGAATCAATTAAGGAGGGACCAGTTGATGGGGGACGTAATAGGGGACCAATCAGGGATACGCCATCTATTCGAATGTCAAAGCGTTTATCAAGAAATGATCAACAACTGATGGCACAACCAATCAATTCACATGTTTATACGAGTGACATTAGTTCATGACACAAGATTTCGATTTTCTAGTATTTTACTTCTTTTGGAAAAAAGAATGTAAATGATATTCATTGTTATAGTGCACATGATTAGAAGTTCGAATATTTCATATGTCAGCATATGAGCGACAATAGACAGGTTCTGCTCGCCTCAAAAGGATGATATCATGTTCGTACGAATTTTCGATCTTGAAAATCAATTTTCTATATTACGTGTGTGAAAATCCAATGTTTCAATAAAATTTCCGAATCTGAACAGTATGCGAGATCGTACAACGAAAACATTCGAAATTTCATACTAGTATTCATCCAACGAAGGTTCACTTGATCGAAAAAGAATTTAATAGTGGAAAAATTTTTTTGAATAGAATTAGAGTGCTCATCGAATCTTTTCCTTTGTTCAAAAATACGCTGCTTTTTTCTATGTCGATATGATATGTCATGTGGTCGTAATGGATCGAAAATTTTCTCACACCATGGGAAGATGCCCGGTGGAACTTTCTAATGATCACATTTTACCAATTAGTATACTCAGTAGTCTGGATATAGTCTAAGAGTTCATCTTTCGATACAAAATATACGATAATAGTATTATACGGTGGCAAAGATAGTTGTCACAAATATCTGCTAGTTATTAAAAAATATAAATAGTCACACTTCTAGTAAATATATACTGGCAGAGTATTAGACTACTGTCGATGAGAAAGTCTGTATGATTATTTCTTTGATTTGAACATTAAACGATCATATTATTTAAAGAATACAAAGTATTAGTTTTCATTTATTGAAAATCTTTAGATCACGTTCTCTATGCGAACATCGAAATCAAAATTTCTTAGAGTTCTACGCTTTTGTGTATGTCACTAGAGTTTTTCGTATCACAGTCTGTTAAGTACAAATGTGTGACACTTTCGACCGGACCAAGACAATATTTTTGTTGTCACTGTCAAGAGATACATAGCAACGAGATAATGCAGACAATGTATTGATACTGATCGTTCATCATCGACCTATGTATGCAGAAATCTTTGCTCGTTTTTGGATCGATTCATTTGCTAAACTGTTACAATATTAGACAAAACAGTCACTGACGATTTTAAACTAATTGAGTCACAAAACAAAAGAGTCATTGCACTGTTCAAAACAAAAAAAGCAAAAAACATCAAAGTGACAGAAGACGTAATATGACAATCATACACATTGAGCTAATTTTATACTGATACTTGACATAAAAAATAGATCACAAAAAACACAATCGAAAATCATAAAAATGTTTATACCGCCGCATACGGTTTCCCATATGAATTATCTTCTTCGTCGTCATCATCAGCGTCAATATGTAACAAATTATTGTTTTCATCGTCAAAATGATTCGACCGAAAACCATATAAACGTTCTTTGGATGGTGTTTCACGTCCAGCAATCTTTACAATATGTTCTTCACCTTCATTTTCATCATCACCACTATCAATATCCCATAGACGTTGAGATAATGAACGATGCTCCATACGATATCGGCGATGCGCGTATGGATTGCGATGAGATGCAAATCCTGATTGTGGCAAAACTGAATGATATAAACTGTCACCTGTGCGTGAGCGCACCGTTCGATAAGGATCCACAAGAAGGTATTGTTGTGGTTGTGGTGAATAGTAGGGTGGCGTTGTTGGTGGCGGTGGTGGTGGAGGATAAATATGCTGGTATGGATTTTGTGTATATCGGAGATCGGTACCGGAATACATTCGACGTGTTAATGGCACCGATGATGATGGGGATTTAACAAGTAAACGCATTTGAACAGGTGTTGATGTTCGTGGACGTTCAGAATTACATAAGATTGGTATAATAGTTTCATCCCGACGTGGTGGAGGATAGACGGGATAGTACATTGATGACTGAGAGCGTGTATCAAAACTTGGATTTCTGTATAAGTCATTTCGACGAAGGACGTTTGTTGTTACGGCGGGTGTTACAAAATCTGAAGCAATACTGCTTGATGTTGGCTAAAAAAAAACAAGAAAATGGCATAATTAATGAAGCTTATAAAAATAAATCGTAGAATTCATAGGAAAGAACAATCGTTAAAAGTATGCAAGAAGGAGAAAGAAAAATGGCCTTTATCGATTGAATGCTTTTTCTATATTTGTAAACTTGAAGGTTGTAGCTGAGCATGGCTCCACACTTTTGTGATCGAGTCACTTCTGTTGTTTTTTTTTGAATATTCTACTCCGTAATTGAACATGAGTAAACGATAGGCAACGACCGATAATTGACATCCAACAAATAAAACCGCATTGTCTTCGGTTGTATAGAAAAGCAAATAGTTTAGAATTCAATAGATGCTTTTTCTTTTTTTCTGAAATCTTATAAATTGCGCTCTAAATCTAATTTTGCCTGTCGATGTTAGAAATCGAGTAGAACCCAACATTATTGTCGAATATTATTATTATAGATACGAACATTCCTTTTTTCTGAGTAAATAAATCAATAGCCATCGTCTTTTTACGGTCTATCTTCTCTACGTCGTTCCTTCATCATAATTTTCCTTAAATATAAGCCATTTCTTACTTGTTATTTCGATAAATAGTTCCATCATGAGCAAATCGATTTTTAATCCTATGGTTATATATGCCTGCATAGCGAAGTGAAAACTAGAAAATCAAGCTATTTTGAAGCATCGAAATCTTATTCTATGTTGAGCCGATACTTTGCATGAGATGTTTCATAGTCGCATACGGACCCAGATAGTTCTTACTCGTATGTATTCCTTACCGAATCATGTTTCAGTATACTGGATACAACTGACTTCTTTTTGTATGAGTAAAATATTCGAAAACTCTAACTTACATGTCGTTGTAATGGAGCAATAGGTGTCTGTAGTCGCTGTTCGTTTTGATTGTTTATATCAGATTTAGATTTGTTAACTTTAACGTCATGCGTAGTCGATCCAAATCTATTATTATTCGACAGCGATGTTGAATTGTTTTGTTCTTCGTAGATTAATTTATCAAGTTTTTCAATAGGTGTTATTTTATCTTTCGTTGTTAGTTTAAACGGTCCTTTTGGTGTTTTTGTTATTGGTAGTAATGTTACACTATTACCTATTTCATATGATAATTCACTTCCATTGGATACTATTGGTTGTTCTTTTCCGTCAAAATTTGATTTTTGATTTGACGAATGATTTCCTTCGAGCAGTAATTCCTGATCATTTACATCATTTGTAGATGCTAGTTTGTTACTATACAATGTTGTTGGTTGTACAATTACCTTCGTTTTATAATCTTCTGTGTCATTCATTTTGAATTTAGCGTAATAATATATTTGAGGAAGTATTATAAATAATAAACATATTGTTGCTATCGAAAACATACTTATAATATGTGCTGGAAATATAAAAAATGGATTTGTAAAATAATACATAAATGACCATGATAACCAAACAAGATCGATAAAAATGAATGCAAACATGTTTAAAAATGTTAAAATTGAATTGCTACCATTGATTGATACTGATTTATCTTTACCATTTTCAGTTCGATTTCTATGACAATTTCGATAGAAAAATAAACATGTTGAAATGATTGTACAAGAAAAAAGTTCCAGCATTGTATAAGTGTATGTTGCATAAAAGCGATAATCGACATTACAACGATTTGAACATGGTCTCACGTGTGCAGATGATAGCATAGGTTTTTGGAAATGAAATTGAAATTTAGGAATTGTAGCTGATGATATTAATGTATTCATTTTTTGATGTTGACAACTACGTGGAATCGTAAAGTACCACCACAAAATACCAATCGGTATTTGTATAAATACAAGTAATAAATAAAATAATAAAGATGTCAATTGTTTTGTTCTTTTTGATAAGATTCTTGAACCTAGCCATTGCATTATATAACGACATAATAATGATGAAAATAATAATGCATATGCTATTTGTGATAAAAATTCTCTTACACCACACAATAATTCATTAGCACGTATTAAAAAAATGATTATGATAACATATATAAAACAGACACTAAAACACATAAATAAATTTATTAATAAATAATGACCATTCAATCGACGATATGATAAACATAAGAATAAAAATGATATTATTATTGTACAAAGTATACCAAATAGACACAGAATAAATATTGGAAGTATCCATGCATCGTGTAACGCAAGAAAGGGTAATGATAAGGAATGATTCTCAATATCGTTGGCATGGGAATCTAATGAATAATGAGGATTATTCGTTTGTAGTATTGGAGTATGAACCGTTGACATTGTTGTATTCGTTTAGCTAAAGAAAAGACAAAGAAGATTAATGTCGATTATTCCATGCCAAGATTTGATTACAAGGTCGTAAGGTATCGAGTTCAGTCTATGCAACAACGCAGATAGAGTGCATACATCCTTCCGCTGAGTTTCATAACACTTCCGTAGCTTTTGTTATGATTTATTAGTAAAAACTAAAACAGCTGCCTGGTGCCAAATGAACTACGTTGATCAAGGTTTCGATAGCAATAAAAAGCTTTTTATTTTCTTTTGAAACTCTATTTAAACAGTAATATCGAGTTTCAACACAGAAGTTATGAGTGAAAACGTTTTCTTAGTCTCAGCTGTGTCTCTAGAGCCGTTCAGAATACTTACCATAAATCAATCTAACTTCTTTATATATAACTATATTTATATGTCTGTAAGAATAGAGTAATAAATATCAAAATGGCATTCGGAAGTAAGAGACTTTTTCTACTGGGACACGTACTATTACGCAAATACAATATGTGATAGATAGCCTTAAGAGGTTGAAACAACATAAGAGTTTATTGAACGGAAATTTCAATCTGTAACCGCGGAGGAAAATAAATATTACTTTTCTTTTCCAATCTTACTTCAATTTTTTATAGATATTTATATTAATATTCATTACTTTCTTTTCACTTTGTTGTCTTTTGTATACCATATTTTAATGAAAGAGGACAGGAAAGAAAGGAAAAGTACAGATGTATGACAAGCCTAGCGGCGTAATGAATTGTGAGGTGGCAGTAAAGAAAAGAATAAAGCCAGCCCTCAAGAGCTTTCTACCTGTGCAAGCATATACATATATATATATATATATATATGTATACGCATACACGTATGTTGCTCAACGAACCCATTACTATTACTCATAGCATCATCTTTGAATGGGACTAATGGCATCGACAATAGTTTGCATCTATGATGTATTGCTGTTATTACATGATCATCTTCGGCTTTGATTTTTATGTGTCGTGTTCGCTACGTTGATAACCTCTTTAATTTTTCGTATACGTGTATTGTCTTGTTTAGAAAAGAAAACCACTAATTATTCCAGGTCTCCATCTTACATTCATGCAGAATGAATAAAAGTTAGGGTGTTGTTCGATACGGTTCATTGTGTTCATCGTGCACATCGATGAGCGCATGTGTACGCTCGTGCATCTGTCTGTCTACTATTATGAGTTCTCTCCTTCTTTTGCACACACACACACACACGCACACATTCATCCACTTTTTCTCATTTTGTTGCATGAAATCAAATGTTCCCTTCGTAATTGTGTCGTATATATTTCAAGGTGGGCTTCATTAAAAATAGTTGTTGTAACTCTGTATGAATAACTAGGCGTTCATTAGTGTCTATTGAACTTATCATGATTCATTTGACAGTACGGTATATGCGTGTCGACACGTCGATATATATATGTATACATATACATATATGTATATATATACACATATATCTATACCAATTGTCGATATTATATCTCAACATATTCATATGGTGAGAAAATGAGTCAATCGTGTTGACTTCTGTATTTGACATTGTCTATATGGGAGTAGACATAAGATGACTTATGGATGTGCAACAGCATCCGAACTCAATATTAGACTAAATGAATGACAATAGAAAGTATTTCATTCGAATATAATTGATATCGTCTGTCCTTGAGCAGTAGATGAAAAGACACTTGAAAATAGTGAGATTTCTTAAAGCAAAAAAAATATGTAGGGACGCAAAGTTTGCTCTTACATTTTATACTATAATCATTCTCAATCGAATTAAAAAGAAAGTTTTTAACCACTCTACTGATTGAATAGACACTTGAAGATCACATTTCAAAAGAAAAACAAATACTAACATACTTGATAATTGCTAGTAATTTACAAATCGAAATATTTAATTGATATGCTGTCATTCACCGTATGATTATTGTTTCGAGATTTCAGTTTCACCAATCAAAAAGACTCGGTTCATTTCTTATCTTACAAATGAAAATATAACAAATCTCAAGCTAAATTACAATGGGGTTATATATCGCATTAAATAAACGTCCTTCTAGCAATCATAAGTGTGTGTATTACCACGTTTGCACACACGTACACCTATTAACATAATCTCGCTTCAAATAGATACAATGTGCATACATTTGTATGTGTTCATGTCTTCATGTGTCACGGTCATCATCTGCTCTTCACACAAAAAAAATCTTGGCGATCATATTTTTATCCGCCATTACATAGTTCATACATACATATACTTTACGAATTCCTTTCCATAGTTGATGATGTCTTTCTTTTTCTTTCTTCAATCAATGTGTCTCACATGACTTATGATTACCAGTGCATATATCAGAAAGCATAACATAAGTTAATTTGTCTATCAAATTATCATGTTTCCTCGATTAAAAGGAATAGGTTGCATGAAGAAAAAGCAAGATAAATAAGCTGGTGTACGATCATACCTGATGAAAATAATTATCTCTTCAATAGATTTTTTCGAAGAAATTTTGAAGATGCCGAGAGACGAACAAACTGACAGATTGAAACATGCATCCATACACTAAGCATGCACGAATATGTATGTAATAATCATCATCATTCATGGATGATGATAAGAGAAAGAGGACCAGCAGTGAGAGTAGTAAAAGAAGAAAAGGAAGAAAGAAAAAGCAAAAGAACGACAATGTGAAGACGCACACAAGAAGAGAGCAGAAAAAAAACATGAAGACTGCGGCTTTTTTTTCTTGGAAGCTACAAATTTTGCGGTTTATTTGAGAAGGAGAAGAAAAAAATGAAGACGAGAGCGAGAGCAAGCAAAGTTGTGCTCATGGGCTGACACTCACAATACTAAAAGAAAGCATAGGAGTGAATGACTGTGTCTGTAAAGCATGCCAAGTAGAGAATTAAGAGGAAAAAAAGGAAACTACTACAACATTTGTCAAACTATAGAGAAACAAAGAGGCACAGACAGAAGAAAAAACGTAAGAATCTATGGCAGAGAATTCTATGACCACATAAAAATATTTTGAATTATTATCATCCAATAACAAAGAAGGTCACTGTCAAGCAATCTAAGCTTCAAGATGCTACTGTTTGTCTCTTACTTTTCTCTTTAATAATACGACTAACAAGCAAACATTCAACTATATAGTGTCATGAGTAATAAAAATAATCATAGCAACAAATAAATAAAAACAGATAGAACAGATGCGCAAATCATGTTGATTTATAATCAATGACATCGAATCAATCAATTTATTCGATAAGATGATTATAGTAGAGACGTATGTTTTTGTTTTTACTGACGAGTCAAGACATTTAGAAAAAAAAATGAATTAATTCATAAAATTTGAAAGTATTCTGTTTATTTGATTTGTAGTTTAGATTTTAAAATGTGATTATTTTGACACATGAACTGCATACACATAGTATAGACCAGTAAAAATTGATGATTATTTTTATTTTATTGTTCAAAAGCAAAACATCGAAAAAGAAGATGAGCATGAACAAATGCATTTGTTATTGTGTTTACACTCAAAGAAAATGGCAAAGTAGTTCACATCTAATTTATTCATAATGACAAAGACTATTGAGATATTCAACTTATTTCATTGTTCAAACGAAACAAAAAAAACTAGAAATACTAATTAGATCCAATGTATACATACACGAGACGACAATTCATTCTAATCCTAAGTAAAAAAGAAAATTTCAATAAGCATTAAGATTATAATCATCGTCATCATATGGATTGTCCAGAGGGGTAATGACATTTTTTTTTGTAGTGGCATGAACGATTATAGTCATTCTAACCATACACTTATTCATTTACGCATTATCATTCTATTGAGCAATCAAGTACAATTAGATTGTTCTATATGCATGAGCACGCGGCATAACAAAATTTTCATGACTGTCTAATATGATAGATTGGCAAAGTATCCACGAAGAGCAATTTAAAGTCATCATCATATGTCTGCAGCTCAATACAATTACATCAGCTAAAAAATCAGGAATCCTAGAACTAATGCATATTGAATGTAAATAGATGCGTGGACAATGTTGACGAATGGTTTTGCTTTAGAAAAATACTGATTTCAAATTATTCCGCTAATCCAACTGCATAATGATTCCTATTCGTATTTGTTAATGATTTTATTCGGTTGTATGTAAACATTTGTGTAAAAACTAATGTTGAAATGAAAGAGACGTTGAGATTATAATTATTTGATTGAAGCACTTCAACATGTTGAATGTGAATTAATCGTACTCATTAACATATTCTTAACGTAATCTTTTCTTTCAATCGAATATTTGGCAAACATTCGAAAAATTGTCACAATGACAAAAACAACAAGTATGATTCGAAGAGCCTTGTTGAGTGTCTGTGATACCGTAAACATAGTCGAGAATACTTTGCGCTACACTTTTTCTAATCAATAGCAAATAAATATAAATATTTTGATACACAATTGAAACACTAATACCGGTATCTGATAGCGCGTCTAGAATTTTTCGTTTCTTTTGTATAAATTCAAACATTGATTGAACAACGAATATAATTTAGCTTGTTGTTTATTTGATAAACATAAGATGTATATGAAACCTTTACGCACAATAAAGTCGATGAATCATCGCATAAATCTCGTAAAGCCTCTTTATTGGTATTCCATTATATTGAACAATTAATTCGGAAGTTTTTTCCTCTTTTTACTTAAACTCTTTATTATGTTTATAATATGAAACTAAGTATATCGTTATTGACCTATTAAAAATCTTCTTGTTGAATGAATCTTATAAAGTAGTGATTTATTCTAAGACTTTGTTTGTTGAAGAAAATCGTTGTTTAATACAAAATAATCATTATTAATGTCGGATACTAAATATAAATAATTATGCTTTCTATGAATGTAAAAGAAGCAACTCCCATGAAGATCACCTATTATTCCCCTACGGCATTAGTGAATAAAGTAATATCATGCGTTCATCTTTGCATATTCCCAAGTCCTATTTCTTCATTTGTTGTTCTACTATCAATATCCACTGAAGCGGATCGTTTTAATGAACTAGTCATATAGTAAAACTAAAAAATGAATAAATAAGAGCTACCAATCGAAAATTCAACATAAATTTCTCTTACAGCAATAATAGCAGTAAAAGTTCCCAGAATAGCACCGGCAAGAACATCCATACTATGATGACGATTATCTGTAATACGTGTAATTCCTTAAAAAGTAAATAGCAAACAAAGTTTAAGTTCGACATGACTAATATTCTCGACAATAAGTATAACCGATATATGCAGCTAGAGCAAAACAACCCGTTTTTATAACATAGGGAAACAAACCAATATTACGATAATTCCAAAATTTATGAATATAAAGCTAAAATATTTCAAAAACACAGCAATAGATAATGCAATGATTTAAAAACGAAAAAGAACTTACAGCCAAAAAAATTAAACCACAGAAAGCTGTTGATGCATGACCAGATGGAAATGATTGCCTAGTAAGGCAAAAAAAAAGGAATTAACATATGCGATAACTTTATCTAATGAAGTTATTCGTGAAAATTACTTATTCGAGAGACTGAGTTTCTTGTTTGATGAGATTTAAATATGTTTATATGATGAAAAAGAAGATTCATCATGGAATTCAACTCTAAGCGTCTTTTATAGATAATCAGACATTTCTTTTGCCATTATTATAATGGTAAAAGCTGTCAGTCTAATCCCTAAGGGTACTAGTATGTGAGAATACGATCTAAAGGCTGTCACTAATCAAAGACAGATTGTTTTGTTCTATCTATTTTAGGACATATAAGTTCATCAACACTCTATTTAATCATTTACAAGTAAAGTAAACATGTAACTCATACTTAAAGTCAAGATATTATCGATGTACGTTGTCCATGAACGGAAGAGTTGAAAACTTCTAATCTATATTTAGTGGTACGTCTTGTACTTCGTGTTTAACACAGCGCCTAATATTCAATGTCGTGCATTGCACTAGCATCAGCAAATGTTGAAAAAATAGTAAGTAATCGAGTATTTAACATCATCAAATAGCAATAGCAATTATACATAGAATTGTATTAACAAGGTTGCAATGGTTCGTTTCTAAAAATAAGTCGATATAAGTAGTGCTTCATGAGCGCTGAAAATATTTTACAGATCAATATCTGACTATGTGAATGTTTGACATAGTATTGGACCATTGAACAAACTTTACTTGTTTTGTTTTTGGTTAGATGCTTTTTTTTTGAATATGAAGAGTTACCAATAGAAAATATGTCGTAAATTCTAAGCCTCGAAGGCAACTAGTTTACATGTACAGCAAATATGATCCTTACAATACACGATTCAAAGAAGCTTTACATGCTAAGTACGACAGAGTTTTGAATTACATATTATCTGATCATATCTTCTAGTTGAATACTGGTGATATAAACGAAACAATGATGAACATCAAAAATCTCCAAACTATACTTTGACTAATTCTTTTTTCATGTAACATTTAATTCATGGATGCATTTCTTAAGACGTCTTGCATTTAAGTGTCGAAAGACGTGAAAAATTTTTATTTCGTGTTTCTTTCTTTTTCGAATGATTCTGAATAAAAGAAATGATGTTTAGCTATGATATTTAAAACATCATGTGGAGTATAGAGAAAAAGCAAACATACAATGTAACTAACTGTTTTGAAATTTTTAATAATTTTCTTGCGGGATAGATTTTGTCTTGGAAGTTTCTATTCAAAACATTCTACCATACATCATTGATGAGCCGAACAATACGTAGATAAGGCATATTCATCATTGAAAACGAATAAAACCTAACCTGTTATAGATATAAAGAATCTCTCTCGATCTGCGTTTTATCTAATGAGCATCGATAACGATTTATTTGAAACTTTACTGTGAATCCTACGACGTCTCCAAACAGATACAAGAATAAAAAAAATGATTTTCCCCTAGATTATTTCTAAGTATATACATCATTTTTAAACGTTAATTTAAATCAAACTAGACCTATTTGCTGAAGAAATTCTTATTTTTTGTGTTATTAGTTATTATGAAATCTAAACCTCTAATCAATAATGCATCGAATCTTTTCTAAAAAGCAATCATTACGTTTAAATCTACATGGAGCATTTCGATGAGATCAATACAGATAAATATACGATATGTAAAACTATCATTGCACTTAATAATATTGAACATGAATAATTACTAATGAAAGCATTGAATCTAATCGAAATATTCCTTTAGAAAACTTACCGAATATCATATGCTCCATCTTTTTCTTTGACAGCAGTACTTGATTCTCCAATGCATGTATAATTGACGATCCATTGATTGGCATCGATACAAAAATCTCGGTATGTATATTTGTTAAAACATGAAGGAATAAAATGTGGCCGAAGACGACCAACGGAAACTTTGCCAACATTCGTTAAAAATGAATTAACACCATGAGCAAATACAAATACACCTATTGTCAAAACAGAGAGAGAAACCTGAACGCTAATGTAAATGTTCTCACTAATCACAGAACTGTCGGTTACATATGATGACATCTCTATGTGGGTATATCCTGTCATGATCACTGTAGTAGAAAACGGAGGCTGCCATTACTCATATCTATGATAAACCATTTCTAAGACATTCGTTTTTATTCGTTTCTAAATAAGTATTAACATCTATCTTATTAGTTTGAATACCTTAATTACTAGTAAATTATGACAAACAAAAACCTACCAATTGTGATATAGAGATTTCCAACGAATTGTGGAATTTTACAAATATTTGAACAAATGCGAATTTTGTAATTAGCACGTAGTATCTTTGTACTTGAAAAATAACACCAACGTGCACTTTCCGAAAGAATTATCTACATGAATCAGAATAGTAAAACGAACAACAACATGTCTAGTTGAATGATGATAATATTTACAATAATTAATGGTATTATAACTGCACATAGAAAAAGAAGCCATGTTGGAAAAACATTTTCCAATGGTTTCACATGATATAAACTTAAATCTGAGCATAGAAAAGGTCGTCGAACAGGTTTAACAATATATTTGAATATTAACCATGTTGAAAATACTAGGTAAGATTAAAAAAAAGAAGAAAATTAACGAAGAACAAAGAGAATCAAATTTACCGAGTAGAATTGAACAACCATCGAAAACTAGTTTTAACAATGAAATTTCTTTCGATTTAGATTGGCGACTAAAAGATTAAAAAAAACATACATAAAAAATATGACTTCTCTCCTAATTTATTTCGGACGATGTTCTCTTTTTGATTGTGATCAGTGCTGATTTCAACAACATCGGATGTGAATTTACAACCGAAAAGATCTAATTTGTCAGACTTCTAATTTTCTTACCGTCTCAGTTTTCTATCGCATTCGACATGATCGTCATTGTCCTTGTGAACAAGAAAACACCTGTATTCATTCTCTGTGATTCTTTTCTGTACTGAAAACTCTTACAAGTTCGTAGTCCTCAAATATGATAGCCAATGGAGATTTTCAAATTATCAAAAGAAAATAAAGTTTTCTAATTTACTACAAATAGAAACGATCACAAATTCATCGGCTGATATTCTGATCGGCGAAAGTTCACACTCGATGAAAATGGAATTTCCATGCATCCTACCATGTTTTCATACGAATGCGTGTCCTTCTTGCGATGTAAATATTCATACTGCTTTAATAGAAAGAAAAGGTACCTTTGTACAGGCACCATTGATTTTTGAGGCCATCGAATGGCTGTCGTCGGATCATCACGATGTTGCAGTTCAGTTGAAGACGACAAACAATGCAATGAATTATTATTCATAATAAACAAGAAGTTTTCTTTTTATTAATTTAAGTATCAATCTATAAAGTCGAAAAATATCATCTTTATTACGTGAACTGGAGCAATAAAATGTGATGAAACATTGAATAGACAAGATTTTATATTAAAAATAGTAACGTATGGGTTCGTGTTCAGTGTACGGTGTCGGTTGAAGATAATGAATGTTTCTTCTTTGATTCGTCAACATTGTAGATGATTGAGAACTTACTGTATAAGGAAGAAATTGAGAACTGTAACGTTGCCAATTAAGAATAAATTTAAATGTGACGAATGCAATCAAAGAACCAACTATAGCACCAACAAGTACATCGTGCCAATGATGATGAAAATCACTAATACGCGAGTAACCTACCATACATAAAAAGTTAATACGGCAAAAGAAAATATTAAGCCCCCCCCCCCCCTCATAAGTCGATTTTCGTCAAAGAAAGTCCAAATCGGCTGAAATTTTCAGGATATGTGAGAACTGAAGCGGGTAGCCTACGATAAAAATTTCAGCCCGAAATATGCAAGTTGAAGGAAATTATAAGGTGAACACTGGTTTAAAATGATCCATTTTCCATCCTAGTTATTTTGCCTTCAACTATGTTTTTTCGAAAAATTTTTTTTATCATTCGATAGAGCATGCAAGGACGCAGGGCATCTCGTGCTCCGATTTTTGAAAAAGCTTTTTTTATGCCCAAAAAAGTTTCCACAACTCAAACTCCGTGAAAAAGGCCAAAAAACTGCAAGTGAATTTTGTAGGCGGTCTATTTTGGACATAAAAAGAAGCTTTTTCAAAACTCGGAGCACGGCATGCCCTGCGTCTTTGCATGCTCTATCGAATGGTAAAAAACCTTTTTCGAAAAAACATAGTTGAAGGCAAAATAACTAGGATGGAAAATTGAAAAACATGATTTTGAGAGAAACATAAAAACATTTTTTGCTGTTTTTTTAAATTTTCTCAATTTTCACGCGGTTCTTGAGGATTCGACCTATCTAGACATGCGTAACTTTTAATTCTACACACGCTGAGCGCTTAATTAATTAATCAGTAATTCGAAATCAAAGACCTAATTTTTAAAAAAGAATAGTTTTTGACAGACGACAGCTCAAAGATCACTTAAAATTTCGGTCAAAAAATTGTGTTTGGAAAAAAAACTATAGTGATTCTGAAAGAGCAGAACATGGGCTATCACCTCATGGTGTTATCTTCATTTTCATTTTCTCGACGAAAATCGACTTTTTTTGAGGGGGAGGGCCTTAAAACGACTTCTTTTTCATTACCAACGTAACAGGCAAGTATAGCAAGACCAACTTGACATAAATGACCAAGAATACCAAGATGACGCCACGACCACGAAACATGAATGTACATAATTAGCCAAGCAAATCCATCTAACATATGATGAAATCAAATAAAAAAGGTGAGAATTGTAAATTATGATACTTACAAAAGATGGATGAAGAATGTCCACTGAAGAACGATCGACTAAGTTAAAATAGAAAATAAACAAACAGTCAGAAACTTCCCTATTCATAGAAACATTTAACAATGAATAAGGCTCGAAGCCGAGAAAATAATAAATTTCAATTACATTTAAACCTACAGCGATTTCATAAAACAATGGATACTTTTAACTTCATTTAGAATGAAAAACAAAAACTAATTTGCTGTACACGTATCTGGAATATGAATGAGTTTTCCAATGGATCCTGTCGAATAAGATAACCCATCCGTTGGGACACTCGTCTGACAATAAAACCTTTGAACGTGGTCTTCACCCATTATGATGAATTATCGCTCATATATGCACTATCGTGTTCTACCCACGCAGTCACTTAAACGCCATAACGGTGTTTAAATGCATTGAAGAGGAAAAAAGAAGAGAAAAACCGCGTTAAATGATGAATTTTTAGAAATGAATGCGATCGAGTCTTTCGTTTTAGTACGGGGACGTGTTAATTGACCAAAACGAAAATTCTCGAAAAATAAATCCCGACAATAAAGAATCTCGAAAGGAACAGCAGCGAGAAAAAAGTATATCGAAAAGAAACCTAGAAAGGTGTCAATACCGAGATGCAAAACCCCGAAGTGCAAAATCACGAAAGAAAAAATCTCGAAAACTTTGAGCAACAACTAATGTTGAATGGCCGATGACTCATCTGTTATTAGTTTATGCATTTCTTTGTATCTCTTGCCGAAAATCCACTGTTATGGAACAACTGTGTACTATTTTATCATCAATATTCAATTTCGAAATTGATTTAAAATAATATCTTCCGAATCTATCATTACCAGTGTAAAAGGATACGAAATCGAAAAAATAAATAATTAATTAATACTGTCCTTGCTCGTGTGAATTTAGTTCTATTAATTTTTCTTTTGAGTTATTTTTCTACAGTTCTTATTCACGCGGTAAATCACCGCATCTTAGTCATTTTTTACATCATCTTTATTTGTACTGTTGGCTTACTTATTAACATCGTTATCATTAAAAAACCATGTATCTATCAAGTACTTCAATTAATTTTACTGTTTACATTTTCGAGATTATTTTTTTCTTGATTTTCATTTTTCGACTTTTTGTCCTTCGAGATATTTTTCGTTCTTTTGTTTCTGGATTTTGCCATTCGATCGTTTTACTTTCGGTCAATTAACACTGAACCTTCGGTACAGCTGACATGGATTATACGAGAGCAGATCAAGTATCGATGTATTCTACCAGAAAAAAAGCATCAATGAAATTATAAAAATTGTTGAAGCAGATGATTTATATATGACGAAAAAATTTGTAAGTAAATAGTATACATGCATTGTTGACAGTCTAGCTATATATCGTGAACTAGAAAGTTATTTTGTAGATGATTTTACATGTATCTCCAAAAAAGAGCAGCGAAGCAGTTTATAGACAAAGCTGTTGAAGGAAAAGAATAAACTTATTTACTTGCTGAGCACGAAGAACGAACAAGCTGCATGACACTTAGTGTAATAACAAAAAATGTCCACAGCCTAGCTGACGAATTCCAAAAGAAATTTTATTATCAAGTAGAATAGTTAAAATGTTAAAGAACATTGTTTTAAATCAAACAACTATGCATTAATCATTGCCCCTTATCCACTCATTGAAATTGAGCTCCATCCAATAGAGTAATGAAGATCATACATCTTCAATGAAAAGATTCCAGAATATATGACGAGAACAATATTTTTTAAGTTCAACATTTTACTTTTCTCATGCTTAAAGTATAGAATATCTTGAGCAGATGTCGCATGTTGACCACTGCTACTGGCCTCGCACAAAACACTTCCACTCTTCTTTCACTAATTTAGCCGACCTATCCGCATAACTTTGTTTTCTCAGAATCATACTTCCACTTTATTCCCATAAATTGATTCGACAGAAATATCTTTTAGTAGAAAAAGCTTGTTTTTTTGAATAATTCTATTGTTCTTTTTTTCCGCATCAGTCAAGTTGAAATGCTATTTTTTTATAGAGAAAGTGTTTGCATTCCGAAAATATCGTTTTTTACTTTAATTCCATGATTAGGATTGAAAGAAATATCTTTTAGTATCTTTAGTAAAAAGAATTGCTTTCTTTCAATAATTTTATTTCTATTTTGTGCTTACGAATGAATGGTATCGAAACAAACAGTTTTCAAGCAAAATTGCTTATTTTTAAATCTTAACTTTGAATTTCTTTTGTACGAGTCGAATAGAAAAATATCTTAAATCTTGCTGCTTTACTGAGTTCAACTTCGATATTGAAGTTAGCTTGGTAACTCTGTTATGTATGAGTATGTTTGGACGTTATTATTGAAAATGCATCGGGGAGTTTAAATTATTCAAAATTATGAGTATTAATACGTTTAGCTGCGAGTGCGTTTAACCGATAATGATTATAAGATTTAAATTATTGTTTTAAACGCGTTATATACAGGTAAACATGTCCGAATTTTCGCGTTTTTACGCGTCGAATGGAGCAACGCGTTTAGACGGTTGACTGTTCTGTAATATAGTGTTGAGAGGTGTAAATTTACAACGTGTTAAAACGCTTGAATTCGAACATTTTTGACTGTGTAAAACGCGTTGACAGAAAAAAAAGAAAAGCACTGTTTTAACGCGTTAATTTCGTAATTTTGACTGCTTGGGAGTAAGAATTTAACATGCACTTGGTTACATATTCGGATTCGACGAATACATTGAATTTTCGATATGTCTGAGGATCCTAATCTTTTGAAAAGATCGAATATAAACTTGAAACTGTATTTATTGATATATTTTAACAACACCTAATTAGCTGTCATAAAAGAACTCAATAATTTTAATCAAAAATCTGCTCAAATAATGAGAATTTCATCATAATAGATTCTGCTTCATAAGTAGTGTGTGTAACATAGACTTTCTACGACTCTATAGAATTACATCGAAGAGACTTGTTTCAAAACTCTGAATTTTCTCATGAAAACTATATAGTACAGTTAGAATCTGTTAATACTAAAAAGTTCAGACAAGAATTCGAACAATTTGTTCCTTTTCAGGAATACTCTGGGTACTTCAAGCACCTAGGAAAAAAGGCATAGGAAAAATTATGTCTTGTTCGAATCTCCATATGTAACTAAATCTTTACAGAATTTTCACAAGAAACACTATCATGAACATATAGAAATAACTTCATGGTAATTCGTAAGCGCCACTACGCGAGGTTTCACATTGAGTCATCTTGTCGAATCATCTGTAGTATATTCAATAATAATGTCCAGGTATATGTGTTGTTATGTTCTAACATGCTATATATATCAACTAGAAGATATCATATCGATTGTTTGAGATGTAAATACTAATAGAACTTGAAGGTATGAAACTTCCAAGAACATCATATTACTAGATGTGAACATCCTAAGATGGAATTTCAGCACATCAAGAAAGTAAATCTTTGTCAATCCAATTAAATTCGTAAGATTTCAAGTACGAAAACAAGTATTGTAAGCATTATCTGATAAAAACTACATATTGAAGATGACACGGAAAATTCTATTACAGTATCATTCAATAGTATTTTCTATAGTCTATGTTGAAGATACGTTCAACACTAACAATCGATCATATCACCAATAAATAGTTGCTTTATTATGCCTAAACTAGTACACGTAGTGACATACGAGAAAAACGAAATTGTCTTCGAAACACTACGATTTGTTCTACAAAAAATACTATTGGTAGCTTGTCGAAAGCAAGAAGGTTATCTCATTCGATAGAAGTCTTTTCTTGTCGATAAAAGTAGTTCAAGTCTATTTCATCTTCATATGAATTAGTTCGTTAGCTTATTTAATTACCGTGCATTTCGTATAGCAGAATCATCGGTACTCTGACATGTATAATCAACACCATATTGAAGATAACTATAAAATTGACTTAATGTAGCAGATGAACAATTGAAAGTTGGCTGACATACAGCCCGAAAATGAGGTCGTAGCTCCCCGACAAAATTTTTTGCTATCTCAGTTAAAACCCATGTTGCAAGATAACCATAAAAGAATATAACTAAATTATCAAAGTACAACTTCTTTGTTAATGACAGAATATAATTAGGTATAGATTTACCTGTGAGCATGTATAAATTACGAATGAATGGAGATATATATGTTAATTTTGTACCAAATAATTCTAAGCGAATTACAAATGTTTGCTTTGGATAAAGATTAAAATAAGATCGTTTACAAAACTCTGTTATCCACATCTAAAATAAAATAGACAGGAAACTGTTGATTTTGTTTATTTATTATAAATGAAGATAACTTACTGAAAGAATTGGAACACCAATAGATAAGATTACATCAGCATATGTTGGTATTGTATCACTTTTGTTTGGATACTGTATTGATGTATCCGAACAAAAAAATCCACGTGTAAAAGGTTTGGCCACATAATGTGAAAGTAGTGTTGCTGCAAGTACTAGAAAAAAATTTGACATTTTAAATATCAAAGTAAAAAGTGTCATTTACATATCCCAAGACTAATCATATCAAGAGTTAGTCTCCAAATAGTTTCTTTGTGATGATATTGATCTGTTGCTATCGGTGAAGTTGTTCGTGGTGTGAATTGTGATGCCAACATATTTGGTTCTTGTTCTTCCTCTTCAATGTGATCACTGCTTCTATTAAAATGACTTATTGAATATGCATGATCAATTGTTGATTGCACTTAGCCATGAACTGAGGGTAGAAAAATAGACATGACAAACAAAAAAAAAACAGCCAGCGATCAAATTGTCTACGTTACACTCACCTGTATGAATAATCAAAGAGAAATAGTTTTGTTCGTTCGCTGCCCTTTTTCTTCAGTATGATCAAGCCTGGGTAATAAACGAGAGAAAATTTTCTACATTAATAATATTCAAATACTAGTGGTGGGTGGATATCAGAAGCCCCATCTGATTGTATGGTAAACGAAAAATGTTACTTGCATAACCAGTGATATTAATTAAATATGAGACGTTGTATCATTACGATGCAAAAACCAATGAAATGAAATTTATCTAAAGCACGTCATTATTAAATAATTGATTTCCTTATGGCGTTAATAATTGTCATTTTGTTTTGCGAACATATTATGTTGTAGTCACAACTTTATTAGTTGTGACTAAAAGCTGAATACATTGAATGACGCATAATGACTTTCTTGTTCTCTCCGACTGTGCATTTTATTGTCAAATGTTTTTCACGCCTCGGGACAAGACTCATTTTCTTTCCCTTTTTTTTTATCGTCAATCTCTTTTTCTTCTATAACTCTCGGAATTTAAAAATGATTCATTTTTAACATCGCACTCACGTCTCATTTTAATCATACGATCTGAATGTATTGTATGTAATCATTTTTCTTAGCATTATTTTTTATTTGATACTAGTGTCACATCATCGTCAGTAACTTACCGAAACCTTGAAACATAAATAAGTAACAGCTTGCAAACATATAGAACTCCAGCTGCAACATTGGATCAAGTTCGCATAACAGATTATATGATCCAACGAGCGCACCATATTGATAAATAAGTGCACTCGTTTTCACTTTCTAAAATACAGGAAAAAGATTTCTGAAAATTTCACTTGTGACGCGTCAAAAGAAAGATGCATGTGATATTAAGTGGATTTAGTATGATGGCTAAAATCAAATAATATCTCATACTGCCCATTGGCCAGAAACTGACGTCATCGCAATAACATTACTCGATAAATAAAGAAACGGCGATCGTCATCAAGCAAATGAGAAAATCTCGAGCTGTAGAAACCCGAACCTTTGGTCTGCTTGAAAAACTTCTATTGACTAATTTTACGCTGTATATTGAAAATGTTTGAAAAAAACTCATTCGAAAATACAATTTCGTTACATAAATAACATATCAAACAGAGAAAAAGTGTATGATTTGAACGGTGATAATCTTCATTCAGACGTCACTGATTGCTATCTTTTTGCATTCAGAATCTGTATAAAATGTTGTTCATTTTGTAACATGTCACGTAACAGGCTCGACGATTAACTACTATCTATTGATTTCATCAAACAAACGTTTAGCAAATCGATCTCGAATCTTCGTATCAACCACTGCTTGATCCGTTATACAATTTGAAAGGTTTCTGTCATTTTCTGTTGCTGGATAATGTGCAAGCATGATAAAATTCTTCATTTGATCGTAGGAGCTTATGTTTACATGCATATTGTCACGATGTATAGATAAGTAGTCCATAGTACGAGGTTGATAGAAGTAGTTCACGGAATAATTAGAAATCGTATCGCGTGCAATATAATTTTCGATTATAATTTCGGTTTTTGTGGATTGATATTGAACATGTGAGCAAAATTCTTCATATCCTAACATAATAGAAGTTTGTAAATTTCTACCATATTGATCGGATAGCAATTTTGGAAGAGTATCATAGGGAGTTTGTGGTATTAAATATTCATTTATATTAATTACTGTTATCCATTCTGAAATATCTCCATAACGCAAGAAACAATCATATTGAATTTCATCCGCAGAATGATTCCATTGAATAATATCAATCGAGCCAGGACGTTCATCTTCATAGATATCAATCATCGAATAGATTTCATTGTTGCTATGTGAAATATTATAAATAACAAATTTACTAATACCAACTAACCGATGAAATTCAATCCATTGAGTAAAATAGTTCAGATCACTATTCAATAAGGGAGTACATAATGTTAATGATTGTTCATTGTCTTCTGACCATGCAGACCATGGAATATCGAGAAAACCTTGAAGGAGAATTTTTTCTGATGTTGAAAGATAAACTTTTATTTCTTGATCTTTCGTTCTATCATACCATAAACGTCGATTTATTGAATCTGGAAGTGAACATTCGAAAAAGAATATCGATCGATTCAATTTTTTAACATTGAATATGTAAACTGGACTAATCGATTGATCATCGAATAAACACCAAAAATCTAAATTAAGTATTTCATTTTGTCTTGTTATAATAAATGTAGCTGAACCACTTGAACGTAATCGACTGACACGTACACTTAGGACATTTAAATCTAGATCCATTATTGCACTTGGAATCATTGGTATGATGATATTGGACTCTTCAATTAATTTTACTAAGCTGTAAACACTTTTAGGAATACGAAGTGATGCAGGAAAATAGCCAATAGGAGATATTGAACAATCTGCTGGTTTATCAGACGAAATAATAAACGATGTAATTAAAACCCATAGAAAAATAAATGTGACACAGATTGATTTGAAAAAATGCTTCATGTAAGGTTTGTTGGACATGTTTTTCATCTTTGTTTTCGAGAACTGAAAGAAAAGCATAAAAGAAAATGCTTCTTTTTATATTTATTCTAACAAAGATTTTCTTTGGACATATTATTGTATTTATTTTAACTTCTAAAGTAAACACTTGAATTTACAAGTATGAGCAGAATTTAATAATCGGCAAACACCGATGCCAAAAAATCAGATATATTTTATCTATGTGAACAGTTGCATGAAATTTTTCCAATCGACTTAACAGTAATAATTAAACTCACTTTTACTATAGCATGTCGACTTTGAAGTGTTTTTTTACGTCTGTGATAGTAGAACATAGATTTCGTCAACTTTATTGTAAATCCTTGAAAACTGCTAGTCTCATATTTCAAAGATGTAATTTTAGAAATACTTAGTTATATACCATCATGGATGAAAAGAATGGCAGAAAGACAAAATTTTTGCGAGTAAGAAATCCAATTGTCGCAGAAAGAGAAACAAACGGCAGTACAATAGAATTTATTATTTCTTTTCTTTATATTTACACTATAAAATGAATCATTGTCGATTATTTTCAAGCAAATGCACATTTTTCATTCTGATAAACTTGCTCGAAGAGTAATGATTTACGATATCGTTAAGAATATTCAGTTGCAATTGTTAAAAGAATCACGCGAACTATAAGAAAATTTCTCTGAATTTAACCTAGGAGATAAAGAGAACAAGGCTACAATCGTATGGATTATTTTCATCATTCTCACTTTCGCTTTTCACTAGGATACGTTTGAATTTTTCGTATTGTTAAGAAATAATTTAGTTTTTATTTTCTTATGAAAAAATCTAGTAAAGCATGATGACAATATCTTGGACGAAAATATTTCTGATAGGATAGTTTTTCGTGCTCACTTGATTGATAATACAATTCTTTCGATCGTATATTCGTTGAATTCAAATATGATACTTTAGATTCAATATTTACCTTATAGTAGATCGGCTTCTTTTCTAGTTTTAAATATACATGATTACGATAAGATCATTCAAAGTATCATTCACTACACTTCTGAATCTTCTAATTTAGTCAGAAGACTACTGGTTTCTTGATGTTTTTCCAACGGAAAAAGAAACCGAGACTTCAAGAGTGCGTACTTTGTTGTAATTCCATTCCACTTCAAAACTATTTTCAAGTAGGTGACATTCCGCTTTTTTTATCCCTCCCATTTTTCTCATGTTAATTTTCGTGACATTTAAACGTGCTATTATAGCACAGCATCAGAAAAGAAACAGAGAAGTATCACATCGACATATCATATGTAATCATTTCTATGGGTAACTTCTTGTTGATGAAAATGTACCAGTCAGACAATAAAAACAGGTTGATACGCTATTTCTATTTTATGTTCGAAAATTTTCAATTGATCTAATTACAGCCGCATGATTCGATTTGTGATTGATAATTTTAATACTGCGAAGCATGAACTATTAGATGCAGAAGCAAATACTAAAATTAATAGTCATCAAAAATGCTCGGGTCTGTTGAATCGTATTCGATCATCAGATAAGACAAAGTTTATCCTAAAAGGAACATGAATGAGATAGTTTATGACCTATGAGGCATTCATGCTCTATCGCTTAATATTCGTCTCATCTTCGAAGTAAAATCATGTGTAACTGTTTGAAATGGATTTTTATGCCCAGTACATGGGTTTCATATAGTTTGTTTTTCATAGGAATCGTAAAGAATAAAATGACAATTACCGATAAAAAAGAAAGAAAGAAATATGTATCAGTTATTTGAGCAGTAGTGCCAGTGTTCAACAAAACAAAAACAAGCGTCCTGATTTGAAGTGAAGCATACTAAGAATTCAGTGCATCTGTACGGTCAACACCTCATTGCAGAATTTTGACTTTGATAACCCTGCTCAGAGACAGTAGATAAAACGATAAAAAATGACTTCATAGAACACCATCTTAATGTATTGCCTTTAAATGAAATATGTCAGCTTTAGTTTTGCTCATAAGAAATTGATGGTCATTTTTGTTGATATTTTCATTGTTTTGTTGGCATATAGAAAATGGCACGATGATATCGATTTCAATCGTTTTTGACCATTCATGTAGCTGCTGTATTTCACTTGGTTGTAGTTTCATGGATGATGAATAGATTCGTACTAACTATTCCTATAATATGTTTGCGGGATACTATTAGAATTATATTATTATTCTTACAGCATTCAATATATATTATTGCATAGATGTTCAAAAAAATAGTACTCTCTTGCGCTCTCTATCTTGCTTAGTTCTCTCAGTAAGTGCTTCAGTTTATGATAAGCTTGGACTACTTTAGTATATCGATCACTCTATTTTCTATGAACACTATCTTTATTATTCATCGTTGGAATCTGTTTAATGTTTACTTTTATTAGTCATAAGAAGAATTTTAGCTGCATCTTATAAAATGTTTTACTTTATACGTCATCGTTATAATCCGTTTGCACGCTTGAAACCAATAGATTTTTTCTAAACGACAATGACTACTTTAGTAATATAGAATTACCACACAAATATAATCCTGACAAACAATGAAATAGAATACTCCGTAGCAAACAGAGCCTTATTCGATGTACTTTCAAACGAATTAAAACAACAGGGAGACGAGATACTCAACAATAGTTCACGTATGTGATGTGAGCGAAAATATAAATACTTTTTTTAGTTTTAATATATGTTTGGGTGAGAAGTAACTGAATATCTGATAAAATCGTCGATTCCTATGATAGGCAATATAAAAAATGTTGTCCCCATTTCAATACTAATACATTCTTGAAAATGTACCTGCTGCATTTTGGTTTTCACTCAATAGGCTTAGCGTTTCTTTGAGCGTTCAATAGTCTGAAAGAAGTAAGTTCTGATAGAGAAAATTACACGTAAGAGATTCAGATTGTTCGAAGAAAATACTTCAACTATGAAGATGTTCATTTAACCATTGGCACATTCTTTTAGTCTGACTTAAATATAGATTATTTCATAAATTGCTCGCCATAGTTACTTATTTTCTTGCGGTATTAGAATTATCAATTACTAACTGCCATCAAATTTCGTTCTATGAATCTAGTCTTATCAGACTATCATAGTTCGTAGCATTTAATTCAGATAAAGATTTGAATTAAAACATACAGGAAAAGAATTCGGTTCAACTTATGCGATAGTCATATTTACAAGTTAAATGCTTAGAAAACGAACTTCGTCTAGGAAAATATATTATAACTGAGAATCGATACATTATTTCAAAAACTAACTCTCATGTAGAATAATCATATTATTAAATTCGGAAATATGAAAATAGATTCTAACATTTATGTGATACCATATGTATTCAGAAAGTGATCAGGGCTAGTCGACAGGTGCAATACACTTAGGCATCATCATTTCAGTCGGCGTGAACTGAAATCATAAAAATCAGGAATTCTTTGCTCATCAAAACAGCGAAACTATCACTGACATTTGATTACTGCACAATGTACATAAATTTGCAAGGAAGATTACAGATTAAAAAATCCCAATTTTAGTACTGAAAATTTAGAGACTCCCGCTCATATTCATGGAAATTTTACGATGTCCAATTTGCTAGGATAGTGAATTTTTCTCTTAAATGACTTTTAAAGCAAGATATGACAGAAATGCATGGGATTACGAGAGAAAAATAACACAAGGATACAAGAATGCGAAGAAGCTGATGCGAACTAAATAAGGAAGTAAGCTGAATCAGCAAAAAATATGCACATCGGATTACGGTAAATCGATGTATTCGACTATTGAAGTAATATTGTGAACTAGTTTGAAATATTTTACATGGAAGATATATTGTCACTCTCATATATATTCATAATGAAAACACTCAATGTGATCAATCAAAAATTACCTGCGTTTGGATTTAATCTCTGTGACATCAAATTTCTGCTTGCATTTACTAAATGCATAAAATCTACTATTTTAGCTATGTCATGAAACTCCTCCGATCGTTTTAAAGAAAAATCACGAAATCATGACACTTATTGATAATATCGTTTTACACAAAATATACATGACAATCATTGAAATAAATGAAAGAAGGAAGAATGAAATCTCCTATTATTTAAACGAGATAAATGAATCTATTAATTTTGAAATGAGAATAAAATGACTTCTCAATCATCATCATGATCAATGTGAATATGTCTGAGTATCATAAAAGAGGGTAAATGTAAACACATATAACTTAATCACTTCTTTTCGATTTACACTATGGATTGTGATAGAGCTAATTTTTTAAGGGTACAAATTGTTTGCTAAGTAAAAATATTGAACGCTCAGTTAATTAAAAGTTTCTCAGTAAAGAAAATATTTGGTAAGTTTGATAAATAAAAGCAAAGCAAAATTTTCTTTTGCTAAGTTAATAAATCGAAATTACACTAAAAAAATTTAATCGCTTAGTAAAATTTATTTGTACCAAATAGTTTCGAATAAATGTGAAGTACACGGCTATCTAAGATAAGACGTATTTTCTTGTGGCGGTATGGTGTAAATATTTTCTCTTGCTTTCTTTCTATCAACACTAAACTGGTGTCATGACGTGTGTGTGTTTCACCTGTATTTTCTTTTGTTCTGATGTCATACATGAGCAGATATACGTTTTTTTCGAGTATTTTCTGGTACCATTATATCTATGTTTCGCTTGCTGTTTCAGCAATAAACGATCTATATTGTTTTCTCGAGAATTCGTATGTGTTGAGCACTTTCTAGAGTTCTCATGATCGTCGTATCATAATATATAAATATATATGTCATCGAAAGCTGTTTTTGAATTAACAAACTAAGACCCGTTTTGTGGCGGCACGATGATTTGAAAGTTCATCAGAGGCAAACCATGAAGTGGAAATCAATCGACAAGATATTCAAGAAAGGAGACAATTTCGAAGTAAACTTCTTTGAATTAAAGACAAAATTTGTTCTGATGATAACGAAGCTCAGATGGTAATTAAGCAAGAAAGACAATGGAGTTGGCATTATATTAACAGAGTTTATGATAGAATTAAAACTCATCATCTCTGCAATCAAATACGGTTTCATGAAAAACCATGTAACACAGCCTTACATCTACACTATTCAAATGATACCAATGAAGTAGGACTATATTTCGTGAAGCAAATGATCACGATCATACGAATTCAATTCATCGCAAAGTTTTTCCTGAAGAAACAAAAGAATATATTCAAGAATTGTTTGATTTACAACAAAAACTCAAGAAGATATATAAAGTATTATAAGGCAAAACTGTTAAGATTACATTTAATCCGCTAAATAATTAGTTGGTTCCATTGCGAAAAATAATTTGATCCTTCAGCTTGGGAGAATTAGGAACGAAGACGACCACGAAAAGCAACAAAAGCTCTCTGAGTACAATAACTGTTCAATTTAACTTTTCTACTGAGCTATTCATGTCACTTTACTTAATAAAAACTGTATATTTACTTAGATATTTACAATACTTGCCTAGAAAATTGACCTTGTTTACTTAGAATTAAAATAAAAAACTTAGCAAAAATAGTTTTTTTACTTAGTATTATTTTTTATGAATAACTTAGCAACAATTCATGTTTTTACTTAGTATTTATTGATTTTACTTAGCATTAAAATAATAGTCATTTTTTAATTGTCACTCTGATTCATTCTAAGTATGATGCATTATTTTGAATTTTTGAATATTGAATGTTTCTTTGTAGGATTATCGAGATTAGTTATTAAAGCTAGGATCACTGTGATGCACCAGCATAATCTATTGATTTACGAATTGTTCAAACAAATAAGTTACCATTCTGATTCATACCAGTCAAATTTCTTTTTTCCTCTCATAATATTTAGCTGTGATAAATCCTACCTTAAATGTTTTCTTCTTTCATCTGAATAATCTCATAAGGATTCACTACTTGCAATAGTTATTAATGTCGAAAGACATTAAAAAAAACTGCAACATATCCCATGAATAAATCCATTTTCGCCTAGTTGTTCTGTCGCTGATTCCAATTTAGCCGAAAGAATTTTCCGCTGGTAGAAATGTTGGAAACAAACGAAAATTCTTTCGACGAAGTTGGAATCGGTAGAAATAAATTCAACGAAAATATAAGTTACCGAAGCAATACGGATTGATATTCATACAAAAGTAGTGACTGATTCTTATCATAATAAAACCATCGACTAATGCAATAAATATATTTTCAAGTTTAACGATACAGTCTCTTGAAAGGTGAGCTCCATGTAGCCGGTCGCTGCATTATCACGTAATTATTGTCATAATTCGCCTTTATAATCCATTTTAAGAATAGGTCCCATTTCGTCGAAAGCTTAATTGATTTAGCCATTTCGTCCAATTACATTTCTCCTTGTATTCCTGTTTCGTCGAATTTGTTATTTTGTGTATTCCAGTTTCGTCGAAAATTGAAACTTAATCAATAGAGCGAGAGAGAGAAACGGGAAGAGAGAATATATTTTGTTTAATTAGCTAGATGTTTTAAAATTATCCTAGCGAAAAAAGATGCATAATAATAATAAATGTTCTGACCAAAGATTATCAGAGAACAATCTTAGGTACGCATAGAAAAGATAGATACCTGTAATGAAAATTATCAATGTCTTAGTTGATGTGTTACGTTTAGTTGAAAGAATATATAGCAAGGTTGCTTTAGTTAAATAGGTGTTGCATATACAATGAGCTCCTTTTTTGACGGTGTATACATATATATAAATTTCTCAAAGTAAGCACCACCAAGATAGTTAAACTACTTTTAGTAATCAGTTTAGTTAGAAAATAATTTTTTAGGACAACCAAAGCAATGAAACTGCTTGCTGTGATTCTGATTTTGTTCATTACAATTTAATTTTTCGACGAAACGGAAATGCACTCTTACCGATGAATTCAAAAGATGAATTCTAAAAACATTGAAGATTGATCAAACTTACCGTACGAAAGAAAAAAACGAATCGGAGCTTCTACCTTTGTATTGAAAATTGATAAGAAGAAAAACATGAATCCATTCACCTTTGGTTATTACTTTGAGTATCTTTGATTGTGCTTATCAAATTTTGTTAATGCTGAAAGAAAATGTTTTTATCTCAAAATCGACTCAGTAGATGAATGCTACATTGTTAATATAATCGATTGAATCTATCGAAAAAATTTGGCTTACACAAAACTAAAATAGAATGCTCTCAAAAATCCATGGATTCGTTGGAGAAAAGATTAGACAATTATGCTCTACTGCACACAATGAATTGGACGAGAAAGTTTTGCTTTTGTTTTTTCCTATCATTCGTTGCTCATGAACTTTCCTACGTTTCACTATGATAATATTCGTCAAAGCTATACTAAAATAGACAAAAAACAATTGGTTTTTAGATAAATTTGATGAGTTGTAGCATATGTCGAGGAGTACATTGAACATGGTTAAGAAAAGTTTTTAAGCAGATCTATTAAATATGTTAATTTCTTTTTTATTGCCTATTTCTATGTAAATTAAGATCGATGACAAGATTACAGATAACAGTAACTCTTGAGTACCACTAGTCTTCTTTTTATCGATTTCCTATTTTATTGCCATTCTTGTGAGTACTCACACGGGAAACAGTGATAAAACAAGGTAGATTACAGAATGAATGAAAGATAAAAATTCGATAGTTAGTACACAAATAGGTCCGTTATAAGCAGTGTGTATGAGTGTGTATCAACGTCTAGCATATGTCCTCCAATAAGTGGCGTAAACAGTGGTGGGTCAGCTGCGGCTCAGTCCTATAACCAGAGTTTTATGTACAACCACGTTTACTTCGAAGTTGCTAAGAGTTTGAATAGAAATCAACGATGTTCATTTGAATGTAGTGGATCATTGAACGAAGTGGCGGAGGAGTAGTTCCTTTAGAAGGAGAAAGCATTAATCCTACATAGAGCGAAAAATGGCAGAGACAAATAATAAAAATAGACACAAAATTTTGTTGATATACATATATGTAAATCATTGCTTTTTCACTTCTATTGGGACCCAAAGATAAAATGTTCTTTTTCCTAAAGAAGTCTTTTCACAAAAAGAAATGAAATAACGCACCAATGTAAACGACCACCACCCACTTTGCATCATATAAATCATTTCTGCTGAAACAACTTACATTTCTGCTACGTGATGCCTATTCCTCCCATAACTTCGCTCGAGATCAGAGAAATAGTCCTATTAATTTCTGTTTATATTCGAATATGTGTCTATTGATTTATCCTTCTCGCGAATACATTTCTCGTTGCATGGATAGAAGTGGTTCATTCTTTTAATGGAAACCTATTGCAACTTGACAACTTTCAGTAGGGATGCAACGGTGACGATAACCGGTTCAATTGGTAACCGTTCCACCGGTATAATTTATATCTGCTAATACCGGCTTATACTGTTGACCGAAGAACGGCGAGCCAGTGAATCACCGTCACCGTTACATCCCTTATTTTCCACTTAAAAAGCATTACTCCTAGAATGAAAACGATTTATAGTTTCTTCGGATACGGTTGAGCTCTCATCAAATGTAAATCCTCAAAAAATGAACACAATTTTATCTCTCTTTTAACGACTTTGAGTCTAGGTGCTGAGCTGCAAAATCGTTACGTTTTCTCTTTGAACATGCGCTACTTATTGATTACAACCGAATTAAAGTTGAATTAAAGTTAAGTCCGAGTGAGCTTAGGTGAATTGTGTGAGGTCAAGTTGGTGTCAGAATGATGTAGTTAAGGTGGAGCATACAATCGAGGAGTTACACTCTTTCTTTCTTGTTTTTCTTTCATGTGTACAACTTGAAAATGCATGTACATCGTAAAATATCTCTTAAATTAGTGAATAATCTTTAAAAAAAACTTGTCCTGTAACGAAACTAGAAAGGCACCTTATTCAGTTACGGAAAGCGTACTTCGTATTAAGTAGAATATATGTTATGAAATCTGCATTATGCCATGTTTCTCAAACTTTTTTCAGACATTGATTAGTATTTTTTACAAACTGCCGAGTTTTTTCAGAGTGCTGTAAAATGATACTTTAATAGCTGAAAATCCAATTATTAAACTGTGTGTGATGTGCGCGAGAAAATTTTGAATGAGTTCATAGAATTATATTCAGAGTGCAGCACAAAAAATGTCTGCAGATTTGTCTATTTCAAAATTTTTTCACAGTTGAGATCTCTGCAAATTTTTTAATACTTTTCAGTCGAAAATTGTACAAGACTGGCAATCCTTTCTTTTCTCAAGGCAGTGTTCATACTCTTATAGTTTAGTGCAGAAACTAATTATTTTATCTGGAATTGTACTTAGTTATAAGATCTGCTCTGAAAATTGTTCATGCGGTTTTTGCAGAAGTTTTTCTCGACACTCTGTAGAAAAAAGTTCGCCATTTCCAAGTGAGAAATACTCAAAAGTAGCTTTGCAAAAAGTTTACAACGCACATTTCAACTGGCAAAAGATAATCTTCGTAAAAAGTACTATTCCTGTGAATGCATTCTTCAGACACATAGTACAAGTGTCATAAATAAATTGAAATAGAATAAAGGGTATTGAGTGAATAAAAAGCGAACTTTAGCACTGTTGCAGAAACACAGCTTTTCGATATTTTTTCGAATTTCTTGAGTCAAATCTGCGATGTCTAACTTTTTCCTCTGGTATGTTTGATCTCAATGCATATCAATCTAAATTAAAGCTAAGCGGTTAATTAAAACTCTTATTTCATTATCGAATATGTTACTTATATTTATATCACTTGCCCAAATATCACCACTATATAAAAACAAAAAGCCAACATAAAAAACATAGAATTCTGTGCGAGTTACAAAATGCTTTGCAAAATGAGAAAAAAATTTAAAAAAAAATAAAATTTACATGAGAATTTTGTTTCTTTTCATATACAATAAATTCAATAGAGTTTTTTGAAGTCTTAAGCGTATGTTTTCAATAGAATGCCTATTAATTTCTTGACGCATAGTTTGTGATTTTATTTCAGCTGCATCTAATTCTAAACGCTTTGCTGTTCGATTTAAAACGGCACGAATATTAACATCAGTACGTCGTCGTTGTAAAAATACATAAACGAATTCTGCTAATGTATTCAAATCAATGTATGTTGATATAATTAAATAAGAAATTTCTGAAGAAATTTTAATCGGTCCTGCTGACTTTATTAATAAATTCACTGAATGTTGGTTGCGACTACGACGATGATGTATTGCTTTATTATGTAGACGATTTCGTACTGATGAACGAAGTTCATGTATCGATTCATTTGTATTAACACAAGTTGAGTAACTATGAGTAGACCATCGCTTAAGGCACATCCAACAATATTCATTACCGCATTTACAAGTCATATGAGGACAACCTGAAATAATAGTAAAAATTTTCATGTTTTGTTTTAATTACCAAGACGAATGACGTACCTCCGTTCTTTTCAACGAATTCACCACAATTAGGACAGTTTTTACCTTGAGCTATATAACAATCAGAATTATCGCCGATTTTCGAAAGACTTAATAAATCATCGCCACTTTCACGTAAACGCTTTAGATAGCTTTGATATTGACGGCATGAAGCTGGAAAATGATATTCTTGCAAACATTCGGAACAAACGCGTTGACCACATGAACACATCAATGATGGTTTTGTTTTATCATCAACAATAAGTAAATTTGTACAAATACGCGATGGACATTGACGATAGTTACCCGTTGAAAATAAGTGACGATTAAATAATGATTGATTGTAGGATTGATAGATTTCATATGAAAGAAATGCTTGAAGGAGAGATGAATTTAATGGGGTTGAACAGTTGTGTTGAAAACAAGTTATTGATAATGTACTTGATGAAGAATAGGTAGCTACTGATACACTTGTTCGAATGTAAGACGTTAAACATGGTTGACAAAGTGTATGCTGACCTATAATAGTTTGTTTGTTTTTGTTACAAAAACGATAATACAAATTTTAATAGCGTTTAAAAATGCAAATACATACAAGGAAGAATTTGATAGACATCATTAGTACTCAACGAATCATAACAAACTGAACATTCGTATATTTCATATGATTCACATGTTGTAGCATACCATTGTTTTTGTGGCTCAGAATCATCGTTAGTGAGATTTTCATTTTTCAATGCGGTTAATTTATCTGTCGAATTAGGTCGAACTAAAATCATTTTTTGTGTTATTGTTAATGGTAATGGCAATGAGCCACGTAATGCATCAACACTATTATAAGCATTTATAGAGGAATTGTTTTGCAGTTGTGCTCCATTATCATCTAATGTACTATGTACAAATTTAATTAGTTGTTCTAATGTGATATCATTTTTATTGATGTTGATATTTGGAGGTATATCACTAAATTTAAGTGTTGCTATGATTGTTGATGATGTTCGACAATAGGTATAAATAACAGAGAAGGATGACGATGAAGAATGTTGAAGAAATATAGGCGGTGAAATATTTGCTTGAAATATTCGCTTTGTTGAATGTTGCATCGTAGAAAGAAAGTTTGATTCATTTTGACATGGAATAGAACATAATAAAAGTTCGTTGATGTTTGCAGATTGTTCACGAGATTCTGGCATTGGTTCGTAGTACTTATGTGCTTTAGAATCGTTGACTGTGTTTGATAAAGTAGGCTTCAAGAGATTCGTAGAATCCCTCGGAAACAATATTGTAGTAATAAATGATTCGATTGGAAATTCAATTGAAGTAGAGTTTTGATCGTCTATGATGATTAGGGTACATTTTATTTTATTTTATTTTTGGCATAAAAAAGAATTTACTTGATTCATCAAAAACTATGGACCATCTTTCATTCTCATCAATGGTATCATATGATGTATTTATAAATTCATCTGTATTGAATTCTTCTTCGAATTCATATTTATATTCAGCTAAATCAAATGCCATACAATCATATCTACGCAGTTTTCGTCGATTCTTATTCGTATCTCTGATAGATCGTACTTGAAACTCAAAATCATTTGCATTATGAACATATGATAATGATGTTTTTCCATTTTTGTTTGTTTCAGATGATGGAAGACGTCTCGGATATAAAAATTCATAATTTACTTCACTTGGGAAAAAACCTGGCCGTTGTTGAATACCAAAATTAGGTTGATTCACTCGATCATCATGATTAGCTCGATGATGACGTTGATGATATCGACGTTCGCGTGTTTCAAAATTCATCCATTTTGTTAATGTGGTCGAATTAAATCTTCGTCCCTCTTTATGTAAAACATGTGGTTCCACTTGACTGTTAGCATAGCGTAAACAAGTGGATGAATGACGAACATTTTCATTTTCATACATTGTTATTTTTAGATGTTCATCAATTGATGAGACTTCATAATCATTTTTTGATTTCGAAGATCGAGAATTCAGATCATGCTCACATATACGTTGTTCGATAATATCAGGTAGTAGCCAACGTTTTTTCTTATTTAATGAATAAGTTAAATTATTTGTGGCATATCGCAGATTACCATCATGAAGACGATGCGCTTCGTCTAAATTGTGGCCTCTGTAAAAAATAAAATATTTTTGTGTTTGTCATAAAATGATATTATTCATAGTTATCATACGTTTTCTTAACTTCGCATGTTTTTTTGTAATGAACACGTTCGAATACACGTAAATGTCTTAATCGCTTACTAGTTGTACTTGAACGAAGATTTTTTATTTCACTATAAAGATCATCATCTGTATTGAATTGATTAATTAACTTAGGCATTGCACGTGTTTATCAATAAGAGGAATTTTACGTTAAGACTAATCTAGAGATCTACTATTTAAACTACGAAATACGAATACTTCGAAGTGAAATTTGATTGCTTGAAGCAAACGCCATAATGTAGTTTCTTTTTATTTATCATGCGCAATTATTTCACAATATTATTGCGCAAAATCTTCGTCAACATGTATACCTTCGCTCGCCCACACTTCAGCACAGGCGTCAATCTATGAATCACCAGAATGCTATTGTCAACAGAGGTCGTTCGGTACAGGTAGAATATCATTATTTTTTACTTAAATCTTGGACATTGTTTCATCGCATGAAAATTGAAATTCAATTCAAGTTAATTTCCTCTATTTTAATTGAACTTCAAACAAGATGCAAAATAGAGACTTCGTTACTCGGCAACTAGTACTTATAATGGTCGCAAAGACAACAAATACACAAACTGTAGAAAACAGTTCTTTTTTTTTGTGTTTGTAAGACTCAGATAGTTAAGTCTTTATATTTCAAATCATGCCGTCCGGAGCTCGAGCCAATGAGCAATACCAATATAAATTATCCATGACTGAACAAATTGAAGAGTTACGCAAGAAACGCGAACTCTTAGGTATTTTTGTAGTATAGAAAATAGCAAAGAAATTCAATTCGTTTAATTTCAGCTGGTAACCAAGAAGCATATATTGAACAGGTTGACTTACAAACCGATAAAAATAAACGAAAAATTACTCAATTACAAAAAGAAAATAAGGAAAAACGACAAAAACTTAAAGAATTACTCGAGGTGAGTTCGTTTTTTTCTTATGTATAGAGGACTAATGAAAACTTAAGAATCATTGTTTCTCATAAGATTTCGACGATAAGATTTTTCATTACTTGTGATATAGAAATTAAAGTCCGATTTTAATCGTATAGGGTGATGAAAAAGTCTTGAATGATGCATTCAGTGGTCGAAAAGACGAAAGAGCAGCACTTAAAAATAAAACAGGCCAAGTAAGTTTTTTATTGATTGAACGTTCTTGTCTTGAACGATCATTTACATAATTCAATATTCAGGCAGCTATTCAATTAACTAATGAACAATTGGGAGACTTGAAAAATCGCCTAAATTCTCATCGACACACCAATGCAACAAAAATGAAACAACTCGAAGAACTTAAAACACGGTATGATTTAATGGTTAAAGAAGCTGAAGACGCTGTGCAAACAGATGCTGGTGAATCGGAAACAGCTGCCGTATGTTTAACTATTTGCCTTGTTTCGGAATTTTCATAGGACTATCGAATGACGAGAATCGTATCGCTCTATAATACGATGTTGAGTCGAAACTATTGATATCACTGACGGAGATCGAATATTAAAGAAACCAATGCAATCTTTTTTTCCTAATGATTGCTGAACAATTGCATTTGTATGGTACTGTTTAGTATATACATATTATAAGTACTAGATTCATGCGCTAAACTTCCGAATATGACTTATTAAAACTCCAACCGGGGTAAAATTGAAAATACTTTTCAAAACAAGATCAATTTTGGACTCAAAACTCAAAAGACTATAAATAACCTTCCAGATCTTTAATCATGACTTCTGTTAGAAATACGCGAAAAAATTGCATAAAATGTGAACAAAAAAAATTAAGTTTTGTTTACAGTTGTGAATTAGGATAGTGGTAAATGTACACACCCCGTGTCATGTAATTACCCTTCGTTCAAAAATGAATGTCATCTACTATTCTTAAGCGAGAGCATAACATTCATTTGAAGCATACCATAGAAATACCGTATTGTCACATCGATAAGATAAGACCTGACATTCGTTTCAATGTATTCATAGATCATTAGTATCTACGTTATAGCTGTCTTCCCGATTCGAAAATGATGAATCACTTGAAAGACTTGCCTCCTGAATAAATAGTATCAATAATAAAAACGAAAACCTATCGAAAAATGAAACTGATATGCACTTTTCTTCATCTTACTTTCTCAATCTATATTTGAGAATCTACACCTAATTTGTTATATTGTAAAGAATTTCGATACGACATATTTATTTGAATATTAATTACTAGATATTTTTATTTCGTGGTAGATTAGCTTACTTGATTGCAGTTTTATTTTATGGATATTGATTGTTGAGTAGCTATGAAACATCTTAGTATGTTGATCATTGTCGATATTAAAATTTTACTTAGATCAATCAATGGTATGATAATATTTTACTGCATTCGAATAGTTAATCAAATGAAACTATCTGTAAAAGTAACAGTATACTCGAATGAGTATTTCATGATTTTCTCGATGATCCTAAAAAAAAAGACGTATTTGAAAGTTCCATTGACTCATACATATTCTATTCATAGCACAAGATTACGAGAGAACTCTTTGAAATAAATTGTTCCGATTTGAACGACTTTTAGTGTATTGACACTAATCACTTATCTAATAAAACTCTTAGAAAGATTCGAGGTGTCCTACAATGTCCTATCAAGAGCGACACACCATTAGAATGCCATGCCTTATTAATAGGCAGAATATGCATCTATGTTTGAACGGAACATGTGAGAAGATTTCCTAGGATGTCTACGATGATATAAAAAGATTTGATTGACTTCTTTTCCGATAGCGTCTACGCCAACTCGAAAATCGCCTTGAAAAAGCTGAATTAAAATGTACAGAAGCTGTAACTATTCAACGAACTTACAATCAAATAAAGTCACATTTAATTCAAGAAAGTTTAACCTATACAAATCGTCTCGATGCTATGGAAATGCAAATTCGACGTACACAACAAGAACTACACGAAGCGCAACGTAGTGCACTTGAAGCTGATTTAGCACAAAAAAATGCTAAAAATGAACTGAAAAAAAGTGAAGACAAAGTATATCGAGAACGTAAAGAACGCGAATTTCGTTTAAATGAATTGAAAAGTGAAGCTGAAGAAAAGAAATTACACGCAGAACGTGTTGATCGTCGTGCACTTCAACGTCCAACAAGTCCACAAGAAGATCTAAAAGATAAATTATCGGAACAAGATCAAACCAAAATCGATATGTATGAAAATGCTTTTTCACGTATTAAAGAAGCAACTGGTGCAAGTACTATGCAGGTGAATTTTTTTTTTGATAGATATAAAATATTTTGTTAATCAAGAAAAGACAAATCGATGAATCTCTTGTTTTAAGGAAGTGGTCGAGCGTTTTATGTCTCAAGATAGTACAACAGATCATTTAGAAAAAATGAAGGAAGAATCAGAACAAAATGTTGCTAAATTACGTGATGAAAAGGCACGATTAAATAAAGAATTCGAAGAAATGAAATATAGTGGTGAAGCTAAAACATCAACGTAAAAGAAAAAAAAACAAGAATGAAAACTTTCTCTTATTGAAACTCGAAGAAATTTTCTCTTATCTCTAGTGGTCAACGTATTCTTGAACAAGCTCAAGAAAAACTTGATGAAAGTGATAAACGACGTGATGACAATGCAACTAAGACAGAAAAAACAATGAAGAAAATGATCGAAGTGAAATCTGGCATTGAACATTTAGCTGACAAATTACATCATCTAAAAGGCGTATGTTCAAGCAGAAACGAAAATTCATATGTGTATCAGTTATTCATGAATATAATTTATTTTTAGACCAAAAGTCAAGTACCAACAACGCTTATTTCACCACAATCGAACGATTATGTTCTTGATTTACTCGGTACCACAGAAGAGAAACTTGTTAAACTTGTTGAAGAACTCGAAGCTAAAGATTTAGAAGCAACACTCAAAGAAATGAGACAATTAGACGTAAATAGAAGTGTTCTACTCAACTGTCTGTGATCTATTACTTTTTTAATATTTAGCTTCAATATGCGGGTGACGGTAGATTGCCTGCATATAATACACGTATTAATCCACCGTCAACAGTTAAAGGAAATATTTATGGTGGTACGTTGAGAAGTTTTCTATGATATTAAAATAGTTCTTTATCATTTCGTAGATGATGACAATGCTGGTGAAGATAATCCCGAATGCCAAACACGTGAACGTATCAAGATGATGGGAGAAGATTTAATTGGATTAAAAACAAAACGTATGAAGAAACCAAAAGGCAAAAAATAAGATAACTTTTCGAATGGTTTTTTTTTCTTTTATGGAAAACAACACGTTTTTATTTTATCTATATTAAATTAAGTTCTTTCGTAGTGTAAACTTTCATTTAGAAGACTCTTTACTCTAGAGAATTTAACTAATCATGTTTGAACATTCATCGATATGCTTTTGATTGAGACAACAGGAAAAATGATTGAATATAAATCAGTCTGTGTGTGTTTGTATATTATATCAGAGATTAGAATATTTCAGTTTCATAAATATTTTTACTTCCTATGATAAATAAAACGGACTATTTCATTATTAAATTCACGGAATGACTTCTCTGGATAGTGTATGACTACGAAAGATACAAATATATTATTGAAATAATTTCTATATTATTGATATCAGATGAATCATGAGCAACAGAAATTTTCCAATAACTTACAACTGTTTATTGTATTTCTCTCTTTAAGTACAATTGTGATATGCAAGTTCTCTTAAAATATTACTTTGGCAGCGTAGGTTTCAAAAGTGGTTCATTTACGATTCCGAAACTATTGAACTACAACGCATATTGGAAATTGAAAACATAAGGGGTCCTCTAAAATTAATTCTCTGTTGTTATTTCAATCGGCTAGTCCGTTTTCAAAAACATCGACTGAAGATAGTTCTAAAATAATTCTCGATGATTTATTCGTAGGACACTATTAGAATGAAACAATCGAAAAATAACTCTCATCATTCAAGTATTTCATATTGAAGTGTATCAATTTTACCGAATTCACGCTGTAATATAAAGTATCAGCACGAAAGTCAAAAGAAATACTTTGTTGTAATGAACTTCGGTTTATCGTGGAATTCTATGTGAAGATTAATAATCGGTGAAGTCTCAAGTTTTGTTTCAAATTCCAATTTCAATTTCAATGCGAACGAAAATCTTCTTGCTTCTGATGTCTAGTTCGACTTCAAACATATTCTATATCGCTTAGTTGTATTGGATTTATATCAATGCTAAGTATCAGAGACCCAACCAGGTTGGTATTTTATAGGCCTACAACTTGCGAATCTGCCTGTGCCTGCAAGATAATTTTCCCTGCCTGGCCTGCAAGCCAAGGTCTGTCCATTTTTTTAGCCTATATCGTGATAAGAATAGAATATTATTGAGTATTAGATTTTATAGAAAGTTCAATCAGTTAATGGGTCAATTTAGATGACAGTAATGAACATTTTCTGAAGTGAAAATTTAAGAAGATATGTAAAATTGCTTGCTATTGAATGGCGTTCCTTTCTTTTATATGTGTCACACTTTATAAGAATTAGAATAGAACCAAAACTCTGACCGACAGAGAAACCTCTCTCGTTAGTTAAAGTTAGACTAGGAAAGCGTAATAGTTCACTATAAGGAAGCTTCTTTTAGGTAATGAATGCTTTGGAGCAAAAATAGACTAGCGTAAAAATAGACTGCTGAATATAATGAGGTACTTATATAATGAGAGTGTAGATGGTATACGCTTTTACTCTACATTTAATATTAATTTAAAAACATATATATTAAGAAAAATAAAGCAGTCGGCGAATAAATATTCAGAAAGTTTAAACATTTCCATCAGGCTATATGACTAATCCAAATAATGGCTAACATGCCGATAGTTAAGTAGAACTGATTACCGCCAACCTTCGTATTTAAAATATTCATGGACTTAATCAAATTATTCGAGTGTACTGCGAGACGATACACTAGAGTCAAATTCTTTCAATAATCACTTTCCAATGCATGAAATAAGTTTTTGCACAAGAATATCGTACATGCAGGTCGGCTTCATAGCGTATCGATTCCCTCTTTTATGTTAATAAACTGGAATACTATTCCTAGTAGGTTGTGTTGTTAGAGTTATTCGTGAATATTTTTCCTGAATGAATTTTTTTTTAAATTCTTCCTATTCAAATACTATCCTTGAAATCTAACTCATTTGAATCAGTTCTTTAAACATAATTGAACCTCTGCTAGACATCCTGAAAGAATAGAAAAGTAAACGAATCACTAGATCATGAATAGTATATGTTGTCATGGAAAAAATGCTGATGAAAGATAGCGATTCATCCCTAGAATTCCTTGAGAGGAAAACACCAATTGTACTACGTATGTCTTCTTCGGTCGTGACTAATAATAATTTTCTTTGATTCTTGATCAAATGTTTTCTTTCATATTTATCTGTGTGTATTCTTGATTTGATTAATCTTTGGAATCCATTGATTTTTTAGGGTTGCTTTGAAGAGATTCTCCGGAGAATAAACTGTAAGTGCGATGTCAATGTCACAGTCAAAATCAATTGAATGGTGAAATTCTTTTTATCCTATTGTTGTAAATGTTAACAAACGGTAGTTGTTCTGTCGAAATTAATGATTACCGAGGCCACACTATGACGATTTCAGATAGATGAAGAGTTATAGTGTTGATAGTACCATAATTTATTTAGCTTTCTCATATCCTAAATCCCACTGTTCACATACACTACACGTGTTTATATAGGCAACCAAGAGAGAGAAGGAAAATATACAATAAGAGAAAAGATAGAAAACAATAAGAAGATGAGGATAACAGGAAAGATAATTAGGGAAGATGGTATATGTATTTTTTGGGGGCAAAATTGGGATCCGATCAAATCTAAGATTTGACCAGACAAAATTGAGATTTGGTTAGAGATGAATCCAAACAATCGAAATAATTAAAATGAAAATATAAGAACTTCTTTTTTTATTAATGTGTATCTTTTTTCCTAACACATTAACAAATCAAGATACTTTGGTTTATTTATCCATATTGGAACAACCAGCACTTTTCGAATGATATTTTGGAAAATAAAACATTCCCGTTTTTTAGCATGGATATTGTTTCGTACTGCACTTGCCATTACAATCACAAGTGTGACGAGTTCTTGATCCACGCACGTAAAGTTTACACGCTTCAATAAATGTAGTGGTTTTTAAACTGCTACTAGCAATTTATTGTAAATCTTCTGGGCAAGCTGTTTTTAAATCAAACAGTTCTTCAACTGAATATGCATTTTGTAATTTACCATACTGACAAGCCAATCTATAGGTAACTTACTCACCTTTTTCTGTTTTTCAATTCCATTTCACTTCTAGTGAAGCACATGTTTGTTTAAATTTATCTCTGACCAAATCCTAATTTCGTCCAGCCAAAATTGGAATCCCAATTTTGCCCCCAACATATTCATGTCAGCAGAATAAGTAACGAGCTGATCGTACTCATGAAAGGATGAAAGGGAAAAGATATGTTGACATGGAAAAGCCAGAAAAGACAAAACGTGATGTAAGAATGCTTTCGACATAGAACGTCACACACAGACACTTCGTTTCTGATACTGACCTCGTTGAAATCAGGTTTCTGAGCCCGATGTAGTTTATCAATGAAGGTGTTTGCTGGGTGACTGACGCTCTGTCATGTGGGGACAAGCATAACTGTTTGACTACTCAATACTGTACGGTTTCTTCGATTAACAAATTAACGATCATTGTTTCTCATCTAATTCTATCTAAAAATCTTCGATCATGAATATTTTTACAAAGAAATCATCGTTCGTGAAGAGAACTATTTTGAACAGGTCGTATGAGCTAAAGTCATTTTGAGCTTACTCACGACTGTACATTGATGTTTCATGCGAAACGGATTATTAAATATCCTAATTTTGATCTTGAGTATAATACACAAGTTTTCTCATTGAAAATTCGACATTTCTATCGAATGGAAATATTTTCAAATACCAAAACTTAAAATATTTAGCATAGTTATGTATAATAGTAACTCTAAAGCATATGAATTGAACACATGTTTTTATTCATCTTGAATTTATTATTCATATTAGTTAGATCGTTCTTTCGTCAATAGTTGGTTTTTGAATTTCTTATTCAGTCCTGAATTATGCAACTATAGTAGAACTATAATATCTAATAAATAATCTAGATTTAAAAAGGTAAACTTGTCTAAATCAATAAATAGGATGGGAATCAAAACTATGATCGATCGCAGTTCTTTTTAACTTTTTGACTTCATCGGTGTGAGAAATGGTAGGAGTATTATGAATCTGAATATTCTTTATCATTCCTAGAATCATTCAGTCGGAGAAAATGTATCCATTAATATTCAGAAGTCATTTGTTAGTAACATTTGAATGAATATAGCTAAAACTTTTACATCGATTCTCTCCGTAGTAGTATAGCATCATTTCATATTGAATAAATCAAGGGACTGTCGGCTAGATGAAAATCCCATTGTGACAGATAATCATCTTGTTTATATTGAGGATTTGTAGTGAAATTTCAATTATTAGTCATCTAGATGATAACAAAATACAAAGAAAATCTAGAAGACTAATTATTTTCGCAAAAAATCTTCGAATAAAAACAAGAACTAGTCATGAAAATTCCGATATTCAATGTTCTGGGTTACCGAAAAAAAAAAGAATTGATAAAGTTTATATAAGACATGGTGAGTACTTTATAGAAAAATCGCTAATTATGGACTACGAAAAATACTATAGTTAAGATTCAATTCTAGTTGGATTAGCATTTCAATCATTTTGATATTTTCCAATATATCCATAGAACAGAGATTTGTAACCATGCTCGTTATTGATCCGAAATATTTTCATATTATTAAAAAAATAATACAAAAAAACGAACGCAATTATAATTTCGCGTAGTGAACATGCAATACAATTGACTCGTCGTTCGATTTTTAGTTTAATAATAACAGTAAAAAGTTTTCTTCTTGTTATCACCAGTCCATTCCGGGTACACCTTCAAATAATTTATTGTAGCATTTACCTTCAGGTCTATTAAAATGCCCGTACGGATCAGTTTTGGATAAAACTTGTAAACAAGTCCAACAAAAATAAGCATGACATTTAATACAAGTCATCTTATTACAACCATCTATTTTCTAAACAAAATAAAGAAACATTTTGATTTCTAAACAAGTAATCGAAGAGAAAAATTCATTCGTACATCAACAAATATCAAACATGTTGGACATTGTCGAGCCGTTTTTCGAATAGTTTCTACCGAAGCCATATCATCCATAAGACGATTAAAAATTTTACCATATTTTTGCTCAAGTACTAATTTTTCTTCTGCTGTTGCATTTTGATATTCTTTATAAATGTCTTTCAATTTATCTAACAGAAGAACAAAAAAGATATTTTACATATTTGATTATGTTCAAAACTTAGAAAGAACAACATACTTTCAGAATATTGACATGGATTAACACCATGAAATGTTTTTCCACATATTGTACAAAACACAAATGAACATGTGGCACATTCACCTAATGTATTTTTAAGATGATCATTTGTTCCTTGTGTTACAATGACAGGATTTTGACAACGAGGACAATAGATAATGTCAGACATTGAATCAATACTTAATTGAAATAAAAGACGATCATAACGATGAAAGGTTGTTTTATCAACGCAAGATGCTATCTGTGCCGGTGTTAATTCAACATTGCACGATACATTCACTGGACATGTTATCGATTTCACTTTTCCATCGGTAATTATTGTTTCTAGATAGGACTTTATGCATGATTTACATGCTGCACCTGAACATGAATAACATAAAAAGCAGTCACTGCCAGAAACATCATCAACACAGATAGGGCATGTTATTAAAGTACGTGAAAGAATTATTAATCGTTTTTCACACTCATAATTATGAATAGTTGCTGCGACTTGTGCCGATGTTAATTGAGGTTTTAATGATTCACTAGTTGTCGAAGGAAACGATGATGTTAAATCGAGTGTTTTTATTATTTTCAACCATTCAAGTGCTTGTGCGCTCAACGATGTATACCAAAGAAATAGAATTGGTTCATTACTATTTTCCAACCACATGTTATTTAAATACTCTCTTAATATTTGTAACTAAGAAACCAGAAAAGAATAAGACAACTTTAGTGATTTGAAATTAAACCTTTCGGAGTCCTACTTGTGGAGATGGGGATAGGACTCCTCTTTTCGAAAAAACTAAAAGTTTACTACGAAGCTTACATATTGTCTACGAAGAATTGTAACCAATGAATCCCGTTCAGGAGTAAGATTAATAAGCATGCACTCAAATTAATTTTTCATGTTTGCTATGAATGTCAATATTTTATTGGCAGTAATAGAAAGGAGAATTAGAATATTAGTGAAGATATTTATTTTTTGCAGTACTCAATTGAGAAGGATACGGTTTCCAAATTTGTCAAATCACTTTTATCTGGGCAATATGTGCATTACATGAATCTGATTATCGGCAAATTCTTATCAAGACCATGAATTTTTTAATGTAAAACGTCGAATAAAATTGTATTCGTCTTCAAGAATACTTGGCGACTGAAACTTCAAATTTCCGGCTATATTGTGATCACGGCTAGCAATGCACCAGCCTACGATCAATCGTAAGAGAAACATTGAAAGCAGAATTTCCACATTCTTAATTTAAGGAACTAGTCTTTGAGTAAACGCTTTGTGATGGCAATGTTGTGTCTTTTTTCTTTGAGTCTTTGAGTAAAGGATGAACTTAAATTTCATTATCTTTTTCAAGACACTATGCAGCTCATAAGAAACTTGCAGGTTTGTAGATATTATCGGCATGATAAAAATGACCTTTTACTTAGTAGATCCTTTCAAAGAAACTATTGATTTTGAACGATTTCTTACAATGGACATCTATGAGAATAATTGGAAACTAGACTGGTCCCATATTTTATCTATCATGGAAGTTTCTATGGATCATGTTATGAAAGACGAGTTAGTTTTTGATTCGAATGAAATATTGCAGCTTTATTTTGAACCTCTCTCTCGTACTTTAGCCTTTGAGAAGAATTAAATTTATCTAAACTTGAATAGCGTTATTGGATGTGAAACCTTTTTCGAACATGAGTATGATGAATTTTCGGATTGTTTTATGTATTGATGTTCTATTCAATTCTTTGAGATCCTATGTTCAAAAATTTTCTCATTTATTATAATCCAGTGCAGTTCTCTGTGTGACCAAAAGTTCAGGCTAAAACTTGGAAAAAAAACATTTTACTAAAAAGTGGAAATCCACAAAACGAGATTTCAAAGGCACTTGTAACTTTATGTCAATGAAATTATAACATGAACTCATGTCCTGTGAGATCTTTTTAGATTTACTCGTCTTTCATTGATGTGCACAATAACAGATCACAAACTTTTAAGTACTTTGCATGCTTTGATGATCCAAATCTAGATGATAATAGTCAATGCATGTGATCCATTCATTTAAACTACTGTGTTCCAAAAAAAATTGACGTGAACTTAACTCTAATTTGAACTCCTTTTATGACTGAAAGTAAACATCATCTAATGTTCTTTTGAATTTCTTTCAAATCTTAATCTATATTGAATGAAGCACCGGAGATTTCACTATTATTCACTAAGTCACATTATCAGTAGAATCAGTCTTGATAAAAAATAGACACAAAAACGAACTAACCTACTTTTCAAATGAACTTTTCTGTTTTGTGAACAACAGCGATGTACACGAAGTAATTAACTATGGAACAGATCAACTTTTGATTTGAATTTTACAATCGATCGATTTACTTTGATTCAATCACCTGACTGTGAAATTCATTGGGATTGGTACGCAATCGATAAACTATAGTAATCCTGATATGTTAAATAGTAAAACGTATACTATTCGAGAATCAATACAATGACATAAAAAGCCCAAAGTTCATTAACAACAACCGTATCCATTCTATTGTCTAGTAACTCAGTTAGTCGATTAGACATGAACGACTTTCACAAGTACGACAAAAAACAATTAACAATCGAATTGCTAGAAGTTTTGAAAAATGAAAAGAAAATAAACTCTTTTGGATCCAATAGAGTTAAACGAGTTTTTCTTTAAATGACTTCTAATGTACACAATCATATATTTTTTCCAAACAAAATGATATACAGTGAGCGATGATTAACTATTTAATACATCGATAAAAAGATAAGCAAACTGAATCAATACGCCGCTGGGTATGCTACTCAATTCAATAAGTTACATCGATAAAAACATCTTGTTCTATCATACAATTGTGAATTTTCTCTACCTGTTCATTACTCATCCAAATACATTCAAGTTGAAACGATGGTGATGCGATCGATGGATAATCGTTTGGTAAAGTAAAACGTAGATATATGGGTGGTAAATATTGAACACGACGAAGTTGATCTATTGAATATTATTTCAAAAAAAAAGATATGGAATAATAAGAAAATTGTTTTCTTCTACGTACTTGAGTGATATTCGATGTAATATTCCTCGGGTACTATCACTTCAACGACTAGAGTACCACGTGTGTTGTCTGTTGTTGTAGATTTTTTGTTTATTTCAAATGTTGTTTCATCGAGAATACTGGCTAGAGCATCTAATTCATCTCCCTGCGCTTCTGAGTCAGCAGTGGACATGGTCAATAATCTTCAAAAAGAAAACATTTTATTTTCAACCATAAACTTCGAATCTCGAGTAACTATTTCTAGTGGATGATGCAACCATACGATCAATTGAGTAATATTTAAATTTTGTGTAGAAAAAGGTAATCCTGATAAAAAAATTGTTTCTCATATTTGTTTTGAATGTCATACGTACATTACATAGAGAAATAATGGTATTTATTTTATTTACAGATAGTTGAAGCTTTCATCGTGAAAACAGTTATTCATAGGAGATGTTTGAATGATTGCATCATTGATCAACGATTCATCTTTCTATTAGAAAGCCTTGTTTAAACGTTTTTCGATATGATCAATGAGAAAAATCGAACTGTTCAGATTTTTGTTAAAGAAAAATTCTAGGAAAATAACTGAACAAAGAAATATTGTGAATGCAAGCCATATTATACACAAATGAAAGAGAACAAACTTTTCTTCTTTGTTAAAATAGAGTTGTAATAATTCAAGTCTTTGTAGAAAAAAATCAATAAATACGTATTTCACCTATCTCTATTCTTGTCGAACAACTATTTCACATGAGTTATATTAGTATTTTATTGTATAAACAAACGAAGAATTAATAACAATCGAACGGATTAAGAATTTCGTCAGTCGTGTTTTTTTTTAGCAAAGTGCACTTTTTTCATGAAGATAAATTTCAAACATTTTCCATAGATTATTTTTCTTATATTAGAATTAGAAGAACATGCACATTTCGTCTTCTTCGCATCTCAATAAGATTAAACATGTTGAGTAGTTATTTGCATTTTCTCAATAAATCCTTCACGTCTTTTAATACTAGTTCGATTGTTTAGAAGCATCATCAGTTAGGCACAGCTGTTTCTACTAATATTTATTAGTTTAATGTATGAAAAAATATTCGAATACTCGATTTGAAATCTAATAACCATTTTTAGGATATTATTATGATGATGTTTGACACTTCAGAGCAAGAGATATCCTCATCATATGGAAAACCTAAACGAAAATATGAGGGAAGTTCGTCGAATAATCTAGAAAAATAAGCATGGTCATATTAGTTTCTGATCAAACAAGAATAGAACAAGAAAAAGAGGATTAATCTCTATTAAAATAAGGCAGAAGAGGTTTTGGGATACATTTTAACGTTTACACATATCCATAGTAGTTCTTAAACAAAAAGATTTTTCGAGCAAGGAAATGTTACTTTCATCAACAAAATTTATTGCGTAGATACTAATTTTTCTAACAGGGTGCAACATATTGCATAAATTGGTTTTAGTAAGAATTTCGTACAATTTCATTCTGCACGGTACACTTGCTACTCGGAACCTTCATTGTGTATATTATGCGTAAATATTCATATAGCATCGATAAAATAGGATTGATTGGCTGCTCACCACATGAGTCTCATAGAAACCAATTAGATTCTGCTAGTAGATGTCGGCATTTTACTGAAAGTTGGATGAAATATATAAAAGGAACTTGTATCATTAGACACTTGATATATGAAATGATCTATGGTTCATAGAAAATACTGACTAAGCGTTATTAGCTAATTAGTGCTTTTTTTTTGAATAAAGTTTTGTAAGACACTTGTCTTGACTGTCTTAAGCGACTTAATACTGTGTTGATTTTTATTCACAATACTCCTCAGGTCATTGTAATATTTGTCCATGTTGAAGAATTATAATTCCTCTTCTACAATTGTTACTCTAAGATAGTAGTTTCGCATGATTATAACGGTATTCTAATCGACTCATATACTTGGTTTCATCCTCTAGACAGTTAGGGATCTGACTTTCTATGAAGTGATAGAAAAATCTCTCTGTGAACATACACTATGTCTTTTCAAGCACTTCTAAAAAACTGCAGTCGATTGATATTAAAGAATAAAATAGTGTACCATTAAAATTCTATCCTCTTCATGAGATTCTGTAATTATACTGACTCTGTATGACAATAATTTGTTGATATATTCAGATTCTCTTGACAAAATGATGTAAATAAATTTCGAAACTCCCGCAATTGACTCATTGATGAATCGGAAAGTAAGAAAGAACATTAGGTGAGTGTTATAAAACAATATAATTTTTGTCTTCCGTTTTCCATGATAAAGAAAAAGAGAATTAAACATAAGAGTCGTATTCGAATGTAGTGTGCTCGAGTATTTTGTCTTCAATGACTTCGATCGTTTGTCATTTAGTTTTTCATAATTCACACGTACGAGAATTCATCTTTGGAATTCTTTTGATAGAGAAAAATATCCTAAAAACACCAGTTCAAAGTCAAAAACTGCCTGTTTTTGGAAAAATTTGATCAGCGAGTTACGACTATAACTCATATTGTTAGTTGCCAATTGACATGACGTGTCTGGCGTAATTACACAATGCGCCTCGAAAAATACTGAAATAGCGTTTAAAACAAAAATCAACAAGAAAACCGTCATCATCTAACACTATTCAGCATGCAGCTAAAAGGGAAATATCGAACTAACAAGACCATTCAATATTGTAAAAGATGTTACCATAATTCATCACCGAGTCCTGCCTTTTGTAAAGTATCTGTGGATAAAGGAAAACGCTGGCGATTGATCGATCTATTGAGTAAAATCAGTCAGTCACCGGAAAGTTCCAACAAAATAGTTGTGCGACGGAATTGGAATTTTTCACAGTACAACGGCTATTCATGGTCACCGAAACAAAAGATGACACCACCGAAACATTCCTTCTTTACCAACAGACCTGATTTCATTTATCAACCCCATGTCAAATTTCTCAAAGTTAACCAGCATCTTTTCGATTTGGCTCTTCAAAATGTATCAAATGTTTTAAAAGATGTCAGTAATATAGAGTAACTACTCGACATTCATTCATCTGACACTACTGTAACGTTGATATATTTTCTGGATGGTTCGAAACACTGTTTTCCAACTGATTGGTTGCATGCATCGCGACATGCTTTTGGTGGCCATTTTGCCGACTATAAAATGTTTTTTACATGCGAATATTGTCCTTTCGGACCAAAAATTCGTAGCCAAATAACAGAAGATTCTAGAATCAGAGAAGTTTTATTCTTAAACACACATCAAAAACAAAATGGACAATGGGGCTGTTGCTCGAAAGGTACTTGGTTACCTTCATTAGCAGATGATCGATGTTCGCACAAAGAAATACGAAGCCGAAAAAAAACTCAACGACGGGAAAGTTATAATTTAACTAAGCAAGCAGTGATCTCCACAAATTGTCATGAATGAAATTCTTTGAAGATTTGTATTGATCTATCAATTTATATATTGTTTAGCTCACTTATCTCATTCATCAGAAATAAAGATCAAAACAGATGTAAACTCAGATATTCTTAAAGGTACTTATTATTGGGAGTGTCCGATCTTCATCCTAATCTCACCTAGCCTCTTGAATTTACTACTAAGATACGAACAAAACACAATGAGTAATATTCCACTTGGTGAACTCGATCAAATGACACACGTCTCGAGATCTATCTTCTTTGATAGTTTGACTCATCTAGTAAGTATGTTGTTGCAGATGAGAAGGTTAGCCATAGGCAACAACCGAAATTGCACCGAGCCTACTATTGATGGTTTGATTAGTGAATTTTTATTTTCTGCAGATGACGAAAAACTTTGATCATAGATCGTATCAAAATATATAATAAACACTTCTTTCGAACCTTTCGTTTGAAACACATTAATAGATCGATTGAATGACCTCCAGCTTCCTGAAATATTCATCAAATATTGGTTTTCTTGAACCAGACAAACGAAGTATTGCTTTTATTCATCATGCAATATCTTCTTTGAATAAAGTGCAGTTAGATTAGGAAAAACATTATTTTTTGTTCTAGTTGTGCTTGGCCCCCGATTTAAAACACATAAAATAAAAAGTAAAACCGTCCAGTAGTGAACATTTAATTTTTCTTAATTTTTTTTGAACTTCCTTTTTTAGCAATAGTGTAAAATGTATTCAATAAACCAACAAGAATTAATCGTGCTAGACCAATAGTTAACGATTGAGAGATAATTTCTAATGTGCTGGTGATTGGTTGAGCGCCACTTGTTAAACATTCTAGTAGAAATCCATTAATACCAAACCAACATGAAAAGGAACCTTTTTTTGCAGATGCTATGATTTTTCTTGCTACTTCTTCAGCTGATACAACGCCCGATGTTTCATTGATCAACTGTGTCTCTATCGGCTTTGTTTTATTTTCTTCAGCAAAACCTGGTGTATCTGTATCAGGTGGATAAACAACAGTTATATAGATATTATCACGAGCTAATTCCATTTGTAAAGATTCAGCTAAACCCTTCAAAGCAAATTTAGTTGAGCAATACGACGTATAACCAAATACACCGACTTGACCAGCTTGAGACGAAACAAGAACAATGCGACCAGAGCCAAGTTTGCGCATGGATGATAGACATGCTTTGGTACAAAAAACAGCACCCAAATAATTAATACGAACTAGAAAGAAGAAAAGAAAAATGTATAAAACAAGTCAAGTGAATATTCTAATATAGTCATGATATTCGATCAGGCCAAACCAAGAATGAAAAAAACTATTGAGACACAACAGATGATATGAATGGTGTATAGGAAATTGATCAATAAGTTTTCTTACTGCGTTTTATACGGGCCATCATTTTAATACGTATTCATAAGTTTTTATTTGATACGTAAAATGATTTAGCTCATTAAACTCAACATTTGTAACAGATTGTTAAAATTAAACTTTCTATTACTATCATTGCGTGAACGTTTGAAAGTATTCATACAATAACAAGTGAAAATGTTTCCTATTATTGCAAGAAACTTAGAAGATTATTCTGATGTTGAGCTATAACATAATTGAATCTTTATCGGGTCATGGGTTTTTATATTGTCATGTTGCATAATTTATTTTTTTACTGGTCAATTTACAGTTCAAAGTGGATCTTACAATTTAATACCATGCTAATTTCAGTTTCTTTTTCTTTCTTTTGTCGTCTGAATATGAAAACTCGAAAATTTCCATCTTTCTACTGTTGGTTTCGATCACTGAGATTCTAACTATCAGCAATTTTTCAGCACATACGTTTTCTAGTTATATTTTTAGTTGCTCTGAAGTATTTACAGGAGTAGATGATGAGGTTTCGTTCTTAGATACATGAAACTAAAAATACTCACATCTTCATCAATACAAACCGATATTTATTATATGATTTAGTATATCTCTTATTGAACCATCTAATTTCTTGAAGTTTCACAAGACTGTTTTTAGTCGTTATGAATCAGCTTTTTGAAAATTAAAAGAAAAACTCAATCGTAAGAATAAGAAATATCTCAGCTAGATAAATAATTTAAACAACACTAAATGTGCAACCAAATATTTTACAAAGAAAATTTCTATGAACTCACATCTGGCAGAAAATCAAACAACATTCAATGGGAGAGTGTATCGAGTCAAATAGAAAATGTCATTTATGTCATTCCTACACATACATATTCTACAATATTTCAAGATCTATACTAATAGAAAAAGCTATTAATTTACCCATTTGTTCGAAATCATCTGCAGTTGTTTCATCAAATGTTCTCGCATAAAAAATGCCTGCATTATTGATTAAAATACTGACTGGTCGATTTCCATGATACTGGCAAGCTTGTTCAATCGCTTCTTGTACATCTGAATACGATCCACCAACATCAACCGACAGACAGTAGAGTCGTTCATTATTATCCGGAGCTAAATCTTGTCGGCATTCATCAAGACGTTTTTGATTTCGTGCTAAAATAGTGACACGAGCTTGATGTTCATTTAGTAATTGCCTAGCTAATTCCTTTCCGATTCCACTTGAACCACCTGTCACCACGACATGCACATCACAAAGATTCGAAAGACACAACGGGCGATACATCGGTCGAAAAATATATAGTAAAATTAATAGAATGAAAACAAATATACTGCCAGCAATGATAATCCACATTTTTTTTGTTAAATATAATCTTCAAAAAAGAAACCAATTCTCATCGTTCAATACAATAGACACATTAACGAAATTACATTTTACTATCAAACCTGAATGATTGATAGTTTTCTAATCGCTCATGATTATTATTATACATAATGACCTAATGGTCACGATTAAAAGAAGTCTTTTTGTTCAAAAACAAAGATTTTATATGAGACGAACTTTTAAGTAAAAAGCTAAGAAAGTACAATAAGAAAACTAATTAGAGTATGATTCCATGATCAAATTACGTCATGCAAGATACAAATAAAAAAAACGAACTTTCAACAACATCAATTAGTTATCTCAACTGAGTAAAATTGTTACTCGAAGAGTAGCAATGTGTTTTGTTCAAAAGAACAGCATCTAAAAAGAGTAGGATATAAAACTAATAGGTTCCAATTGATTGATACATGCATTATTTAATATTATAAGTTCAGGGATTCGCAGTACATGTTTCTATCTTCATGAGCAATGAAATAAATTTCGAAGATCAAATTTTTAAAATAGATATCTGCATTTTGACTTCTCAGTGATCAAAATACGATTGTACGGATAACTCAGACTTATATTTTCGAGTGGTTATCCCTATGTCTGTGTCCAATGAAAATCACACAAGTCAGCTCTAAAATGCAAAATCAATCCAGCGAAAGATCAAATTCGTCATATGATGTTGACCAAAGTTGTTAGTTAACCTTTATTTTTCATCTAAAAAAACACAAAAAAACATAAATAAATAAATATGTATACATTTCTAATATTATATAATATCAGTAAAAGTGTACAATATTATTCAAGAATAACATTTGAATTTTAAGGTTATAAAAATAGAAGACTGAAAATAATAAATGAATGTTGAAATCAATCACATGTATGAGTTCGAGAACGTTTACAAGATGACGTTTCGGAGTTAGAATCATTTGAAGGCTAGAAAAAAAAAATGAAATTATTTTTGAAACATGCTTTATGTTCAGTCGTACAGAACAAAAACAAAAAGCCTTGAATATCTTGATAGTTCTTAGAAGATAAAAATTCGATTAATCTTTTGGCATCATTCGTTTTCTACTATTTGCAAAAACTTATTAAAAAACATCAACTGTGTTTAGTAGAAAAAAAAAGAAATTGTTTCAATGAAAACCAAACAAAAGTTGCATGGAGAAGAAAAGAATCTTTGAGTCATATTTGCTACTTATCATACGTAAGTGCGTCTTTTAGTTGAAAGAAAAGAAAACGTTTATCGAACTGGAGACCAGTAAGCAAAACATCGTTGAGATAATGCAAGAATTTCAAATGGAACACAGAATGCGTAAATAAAAACAATTTAGTAGGCTTATCCGAAGAAAAAAATGTTCATTTACGAAAGACCTACATTCAATTAAGAAATATCTTTGAACGAACAAATCTTAAGCATTAAACAACTCAAAACTCTTTCAGACTCATATTTAATCCTAGAAAACTTTCATATGAAATCGAGGTATGCCATAAACCAATAGACCATATGTTGAGTTAAAATCTTTTTGAAATTTACTTATACATACGCAAAACAAAACATTCTAATCGTAAACAGATAATCGATTCGAACAGATCGGCTAGACTTTTCTGACTTTCATTCTATGAATCAAACAACCTACATATTATGTCACTGAAGATTCAAACTCGTCAAGTTTTACGATCAGTCCGAGGGGTTCTATTTCAGGCAAAGGATGGTACAAGTAAATAAATAGACTATATTAGGATGACATAATTTCTTTTTTCGAGAAGAAAACGAATCTTCATTAATCTTACATCAGCACTTCTCGAAATTTTGCCATTTCTATTGTTATCCCAATAAAAATGAATGTGTTGAATAATAGTTAACATTTTATCGATAAAAATTTGAACACGATTAATGTCATCTTGTTTGACATCATTTTGACAGCATGTCCGCTGTACATACGGGATAATAACATTTTTAAATTCATCAAGACAATTATTAACGAGCACTTGACTGTCCAATGGAATCGATAATGTAACTGTTAATTCGTATCTATATTCATTTAAACGATTAACTAAAGAATCCAATAATGATCGTATTATCATTTGATGTTCGTTGATATGATATAGACATAATGATCGTTGACAATGTGGACAAGTTACATAGATTCGTTGACGACAAGAAAATGACGTATCGTCATCATTGGATATGTTTTCACAAAAACGAGATCGTGGTGATGGAATCTGCCGAAAACGTTTTCCTATTGACGATACACGCATTGTGTTGCGTTTCTCTTCGCTGAACTCAATTTGAATTGATGAGTAAAGTCAAAGAAATAAACATATATATGTATGTATATATATATATATATATTTATGCATTTCATGCACATTCAGGCACGTTTCATATTATATGATGGAATTACGAATTAGTTCAGACATCAATAGAGGTCACCATGGGTTTATAGGCTCAAACGAGATTCTGTTGCAGTCACTATATATAATGACTGACAGAAAAATGTTTCTTTTCGATCTCGAAACACTATGAAACATACTCGATAACAGACATATCGAACTAAAGTAGCAACTGAATGTTAATAATATTATGATTGTTTTACCATTAGAAACTCGTAGTTTCAATGTAGGACGGATGTTTTTTTTTTTTTTTTTTTTTTTTTTTTTTTTANAATTTTATTCGTGACATCCATACATATTTTTGGGAGATTTTTTACAATTTTTGAGGACGCTTACGAATGTATGCAACGGTCATGATAATGATAACAAACAGAGAAAGAATACAAAGAAATGAAAACGAACAGAATGAAAATCGAATTCGAACCAATGATGACGATAACGTGCATCGTTGCTTTTTCTTTTGTTTATTCTTCCGATACCATATATCTTGACACTGAATGCACGATGCCAGGGGAAGGGATCGAACCTTCTGATATCTGACCATAATCAGATGCATAGAACCACTACGCCATCCCCGGCTTGTAGGACGGATGTTACGAAGCGACATGTGTGGTATTCATCGATTCTATGAAATGTATTTGTTTTATTTATACCGTAAACATTGTTTTTCTTCATCAATTCTCGATTTTTCTTCAAACTACGGTGAAAAATAAGGATACACAAAACTCTGAGAGTTCGTTTGTTCGAAAAACCTGACAACACGATTTGTTTGTCAATATGGAATACAAAAGCAAAGAATGCATAGTTTGTGTTGTTTCTAAGTGGGTACTGCTTCTATTCTTTCATCTACGATTTGAGTAACGAAGAATATCTTATTTATCGATATCTGCCCATGCACTAGGTAGCTTTACTAATGAGTGTGAGAATTTTTCAGTACCAACTATCATTCTTTTGATCATTTGGCTTTCCAAGCATTCAATATCTTTTCATCTACACTCAGATCAAATAATTTCTTATAGCATCAAGCGCATTGACTAAAAGTAAGATAATCCGCACTAATTTTGAGTTTGACAGGGAATCGAAATTGAGAAAAGGATGACTTCTTTTGTTCTCTAAGTGTACGCATTCCAACAACTGACTACTTTGATAATAGATTAATTAGCTACCGGACGTATTAATCATTTCGATCACAAATGAGTTTGTTTTGTTAAAAAAGTCCATACTCAGTGTGCATATGGCACGCTAGTTCTACTTGTAGAAGCAATCCATAAGAAAAACAAAAGTAAATGTCAGTTTTCGAAACAACTTGATGATCAAAAGTATTTTTTTTTCTCACTATTATCGTCATAGGAATGTTAGGCGCTTGTGGGGTATCCTTGATAGAGCAATAATTGGTCGTAGACAAGTGAAGCTGCCCCATATCTAGAGTAGTAAAATTGCATGGTCGAAATATAAAAAGATGGAATTTTTTTTTGAATATTAAAGAAACAATCAATTACTTCAATTCTTTGCTTCGTTTCTTGCTATGCTTTTGTTTTCATACGTGTACAACGGTGATCGATGAATAACATAACTTTGGCCAATAGATTATAAAGAGTTTCAGGAATCACAACGTATAATCTTAATAATTCGTTTTCATTGACCGTCTCCACTTCGGAGTTTCCTATATCAACTATTGAGTTTAAATTAATCGGAAAGATAAGGAGGAAGTCGAAAAAATATTCTAGTTTCTCTTGCACGTCTTTGGAGCACAAACATTTTTGAACATGACAAATTGCACACAGTTCATTTTCTCTCAGAATCTCATCTATTACGTAGATAATAGGATCATTCACAGATCAATATTCAAGGATTCGAAGTAGCCGAAAATTTTCTCAAGAGAAAACGGACTAACATGCTCATTGAAGTTAGTGAGACTCGGTTTTTAAGATTTTTTGAAGAAACTGAGCTTATTATGAGATGAAGTAACTGTCAAGATTATACTTGAGCACATGACAAAAATATCTCATACTCTCAGTTGGATTATAATAAATATTGCGTCGGACAGAACTAATTGGCGTCAGGTTCATAGTATTACAGAATGGAAAATGTATGAGATAAAATTCAAATAATTAACACCAAATTATGTGCGCATGTTATAATAAATATTCTACCGAAATAGAATTCATTGGCAATCATTCTAAACAACTTAAAAGTGTTGTGCAAGGATTTGAAGTGATTTGTATGCAAAGGAGCGTACCGAAATCTCGAGAACAGCGGGGGGAGGGCTATAGTACCCAGAAAAGAACTTCTTTACTCTATTTTTTGTCTCAAAAACACAAAATTTTCAAAAGCAGGGGGCATAACACCACAAGCGACCTCCAGATCAGTACACCCCTGTGTACGCATCATAAATAATATGAAATAGAATCTTCTCTGATGCTAAAGACAAAGTTCTTTGTTGAATCTTTCAATACAAAAACTTTAAATTCAATATCGAATTCGTTGGTTAACTTTCGAAAATTCTAAATAAATTAGAATTCAGTTTTCTGCGATTCTATTGATCTCTAAGAATGCAATGCTACTCAACGAACGTTTTCATGGCTAACTCTTGAGCTAGTCAATCCAACTGTGATATTCACTGTATACTGTTTGATTTCTATTCATAAAAAACATGTTATCACCGTGTTTTTCCATTCTAAGAAAATTTTCCTATTTTTTAAAGTTATTTGCTTTGAACATTGCGTAGTATAATTAATGTGTCAAAGTTTCATCTTTCTTCGGATATGTTATGGTTGATGTGATCGTTCATCGACATACTTGCAAGCCGCAAAGAGATTTTTTTATATGTTAAAATAATATTACATGATTGTCAATGGTACACCTATGCAATAGACAGCTTAAGAAACTTTAATGCTGCGTTTACTATGCTGCCAACAACTAAATCATTTATTTTCTTATTCATCGAATGCATGACAAGTTTCGTCTTAAACTCGTTAAACTACGTCAGCAATCTCTTTTCTACCGATGTTGTCAGATGATATTAGTGACGATGAAAATAAATAAATGCATTCGTTCGTTGATTCAATGACAGTATTTATCTAATTACTATCAATATAGAAAAAATGCTCTCGACTTAGTTAAAAATAAATTTTACTAAATTAAATGTATCTGGGTACTATTTGTAAAATTAATAGTAAGATCATATAATTTACTTAATGATTCTTCAATCAGCGAAGTAAGGAATCGTATAAATTGTTCGAATGTTGATTTTCTATCGTTATCTATTGATCTCGATTGGTTGAATGATGGCATCGCTTATAAATACTCTTTTGCTATTTTTTACGAATAGTTTTCAAAAAATTCTATAACATAGCAATCATTTTCTAATAAAAAGTCATGACTATTATCCATCATAAGTATTTCGATCATATGTGAAATCACTTAAATAATACATACTCATAAATCTAAATGAGCAAATAAATGCATCACATATTTATATTAGAACTCGAAGTAAGTATAAAAGACAAAACAACGAATGAGCATTCAACTATAATCACTCTCATAGCTTCTTATTTATTATGTTTAAATATATAATGATAAAACTTGAGTCAACTTCAAAGAATTTACAATTCGCTTCTCAACAACTGCACAGTGGATTAAGAGATTTAATTGTAAAATTCATTTCGAATATAGAAACATATCTATTCGCGTTTTTTTTTCATCAGTTTCAGATTCTTTGGGCACTGATTGTTTTGCAGTCGATTAGGTTCTTGCATATAATCAACTTCAAGTAAGGACTTAAAATTTCCTTATCTACGGATATTGAGAAGAATCCATCGTGTTTATAAATTTCTTTTATAGTTATCACAACTTGAATCTGTATCTAGTTAAGACTTATGAAAATTTAATGAAAGTTAATAGGAGTGAAATACTTCAACAGACGGTCCCGATTAATTTTCAAACTTGTAAACCCTATGAAACAAAGATAAAGTGTTCACGACAAAAGTACAAATCCATAATCAATGTAAACTAATATATCAAGTGAATTAAGATTATCTACTCATTCATACGAGAAGAAAAGTCTTTTTTTTAAATGTAATTTCGTTCTTTGAACATTTTCATCAGTTGAATATCACACTAACCATCGCTAGCTGTATGAGAATCTCTATTCATATCCTTGCCGACTAAGAACTAAACAATCAAGTATTGTTTACTGTTTAGGAAACGTTATTTAGAATTTTCTATACATTGGAAAAGTTCAATGATCTTTGATTGTCTGCAGAGCTTGAAACATTATGTCCAATATTCTTGTATGATTATTATCGAATATTGAATGACAGATCATATGAAATTCAATGTAGTTTTCTTTTAACCAGCATAGGCAAAAATAAAAGGTAACTTATTTCAGACATTGTCATTGTCTTATAGTATGCACAAGTGAATGTTTTCAAGTACACATTTCGATTCCAAATAAAGTCAGATATTGTTGTTGTTTCTACACTCATCGAGGCACGTTTTCCCGTAGCATGGGATATCTCTAACGTTGATAAAAGATAGTCTTACCCCCTTTAATATCAATGCTAATACTACGTACAGTTGTAAATTAATTTCTAGTCAACTGATCCACTGATGAAACCTGAATAGCTTTAATAGGAAAATCGGAAAGAATAGAACAAAAATAGTTCCAAATTTTTTTATAGACTTCTACTAAACTTTCGTGAACTTCTCTGTGTAACATCGTTGATATTGAATTGCATTCGAATGTTCTCAAAATCAATAAATTATTCTATCAATTTTTCTTTGACTCCGCATTAAATCAAACAACTTGCTGATTTCGAAAAGTTTCAAAATAATTTTCAGAAATTGCTGTTCTTGTCTAAGAACGTATAGTTAAATTTTGAGAAGCACTTTTACAAAAGTTAGTTAGTATAAAGCTTTCTAATTTTAGCGATTATCGGATAGATAATTCTAAAATAGCTATCGTAATATAGATTGTAATTATTTTTGTACATTTTAATTAAGCAAATTCTTGAGTTCATTTTTCTTTTTGGAAGCGCATTAGACTTATATCGAAATATGCAGAGATCTCGTATTCTTTCTCAATTATGTAATCGTGTTGATGACACTCACTAAAATCGATTTATGTAGTAAGAACAGACGAGACCATTTGATACTTCGTTGTTTTCTTGTGCAAACCATTGAATATCAGTGTTTTCAAGAAACAATCTTTAATATGATACTCATTGTCATTACAATTTAATTTTGGGAAAGCAGCAAAAGCTCATGTTCTTATTGAGAGAAAGACATGCTCTCTAATTTAAGGTGATTTCGAAAAAATCGTACGAAAAACTTTCTCAGCAAAAAAGAATTCATTTTCTTCCATGAACAATGTAGAGAGATATGAAGGAATGTCTTTCAAATCATACTCAAATCAACACGGTCAAAATACTATATGAAATTAGAAAATTATTGTTTTAGACAAAGTAATCGATCAGTTGATAAGAAACTTCCTTCGGACAACAATGTGTATCATGATCAACTTGATAGAATGATACATTTTTAGGAATACATCTATAAAGGAGATAGTTATCGATTGTAGATATCATATAAAAAAATTCAAGTAGACTACATATCTCTTTGTGAAGAGAAAAGAGGATTTCGAAAACTTTCGTAGTACTTCATTGTGTTTAAAATTATTTAGCACATGATTTTTCAGCATTTTTCTATTTGCCTCTTATTACATATGTTTCATAAGAACTCGAAACGGTAGAAATTCAATCCTGATTTTTATTATGATACAAACAAGTTGCCAAGATTCATTAGTATATGAGATCGATGATGAAAAAATAAGAGAACGTCTATCTCCAATTCAGACTAGAAATATTCTAAAATCAATCAATGGTTTTTTATTTAAATTATTTGACCTAACCGTAAACTAGTCGTTGACTAGAATACATATAAAAACAGTACTGAAGAGTTAATTGAGATGCTATATAAATAATGTGTATCGATAGATTTTGTCATGATCAAAAGCAGATACAAGTTCACCTCACATTGTCTTAATCAAATTAATCATGCTGATAAAATTTAGCTTTATTACAATCTTCATTACATAGTATCATCGATGTTTATATTTAACCACAGTTTCTAAAATCAATTTTATTCAATCTACGTGAATCATAGTTTTCGAAGTATCTCATTCTATGTTTATTTTTTCTTCCAAATTATTTGCACATCTATTTGACTTGTTGTATGTATATAATAAGATGTCTGAGTAACGATTACTAATGATGAACACGATTACTTGATTATTAATGATGAAATTAGTTCGCTTTGCTTCAGCCTATACATTTCCATGGAATAGAAGCAAATACTTAAGTAATATTTATGAATGAAGACATCTGAAAAGAATAGAGAATTGTCACTAAGATATTATCATAAAATCTAGTCACTTATTTGATAGTAGTATTTGAATTATTAAAATGAATTCTATTATCTTTTCTTAGCTTTTCATTTTAAGATAATGAAAGCTTTTGCGTTGATATATCACAAAAGAAAAAAGAAATATTCTCGATAGATACTTCTTTATTGTACTCAAATGTTTAAATAGTTTGAAAAAAAAATGAGCTACTAAGTATGTAACATTCTGCAGAACGGGAAGAGATGTAAAATTTAGTCGTTAAAAGTATCGTAATAGTTGACGAAGAGTATCCTTCTAATGTGTAATGAAAATCGATCCAAGTAAACTGGAACAAGTAGTTAATTACATCAGACATACTTGAAAATCAATACATTCAAGTTTTGAACGTTAAACTATGTTTCAATAGAAATAAATGTAGTTCGGTACAAATAAAAGTACCTGTCCAAACAATATTTGTAACAGAATAAATGATTTTGGTCTTTTTTTTGATAAAAACGATTCATTGATCCAATGTCAATAACCTTGAAAAATATTTTCATCATCAAAGTCTCTAAGATGAGATCAAAATTAATATAAACTGAAATGCGTTGTTTAATAAAATAACTTATGAAAAGAGTTTTAAAAAAATGAATTTCATTGTGTCATAAATAGCTTTTTGATAATTTGCCATGCATCATCATATCTTATTCATACATCCGCATAACTATTTCGGATCAAATTTGACACTCTCCTTAACAGTACAGCAGCCGAAGTTTTGATCGAGCTAACGTTAGATCAGACTCGCATGTCGATTTAAACATCACTGAAATCAATTCAGATTCATACTTTTTTTCTAAGCATAGAGAAAGAACCGAATTCGAAATAAATAGATTAAATGAGAAATATTGAGTATTTTTTTCTCCGTGTAAAAAATCTATCTATCTTATTAGGGTAATAATTGTTATTGAAAACATGGAATTTCTTACAATGCCAATTCATTCATTTCGATATCTATGTGATCGTAATTAAGAACAACGAATAATCATAGAAAATTACGTTCATATCTTTGTCTGTAAGTATTCGTTATTAGTGCAGCGCAGTTTTGCTTACATTAGCTAATACGTTTATTTTTCCAACTATTCACAGTAAAATGATGTCTTGTCGTGATTTCAATTGTTTCTTTTAATTCCTCATAATAAAGTATGTTTTAGCGCAAACAAGATGTTTTAGCTGAATGATACTTCATATACATAGAAACTAGTTTCTTTTCAAAACCGAACTATTCATACCTAGAGGAATATGTTTGTATTAGTCTAGTTGTTATTTAGTACGAACAGAACCCGATGTCAGATATTATCTCATGAGAATATATTTTGAAATTTTTTCTTCGTAATTCTTTTCTTAAAAACAAATCTATACGTATAAACCAACGGAGATTTTAGTGAGAATTTTCGTCTCTATAATTCTGTGTGTCATATCTTACAATGCATTCTTCTTATTTTAGAAGTGTGTTGTTCATATTTTCAGATATAAAAACTAATTAGAAAAAGCACAAAGATGAAACTAGTGCAAGAAAATAGATAAAATAAATTTCATGTAGCAGAATTTGTAGTTTCTCCTGTGGGTTGGAAGAAAAGAAAAGAGAGAAAAAAAGAGGAACAGAGAATTTTCTTACTCATTCAATTTTCTTAACTCAGCAGCAGATTCTTTTATATTCTTATGATTATTTCATTTTCTCATTCAAATACATACATGTATATATATATATAAATGTATAGAAGTATTCTTTAAGTCATTCACCAACGAATATTAAAAGTCTTTAGTATAAGTAAATTTAATTGAATAATGTATAATCATTATTTTTTCTATCTCCTTGAGACATTCATTGAAATGAATAGCATTGAGTTACGTCTGACTAATTTCATATTGTCTTCTTATTCTAGTATAATCATGTATTTGATCCGCTCCACATCGTTCATCATCACATTACTTTTAACTATTACATTTGTTCATGGAAAACCAACGCATGTATCATCATCGACTCATATCAGAGATTATGTGAAACAATTATTGAATTTAACCGGAATAGAGAATGAGTATGCTCGATTCTTATCATTTTTAAAAATCTTTCCACCAACCGATAATGTTAAAATGAAAGCATTGTTTGAGGAACTGTTTTCAACGAATGCCTATTTTAATGATATGATTCGATTATATGCAAAATATTACACATTAGATGAAATCATGGAACTTATTGCGTTTTACTCAAGTCCTTTGGGCAGAAAAACAATCTATGGCACTCAAGAATTAAATCGACAGATAGAAGATATCATGTTAACTAAAATTAGTGATTATATATTTACGTCCGCAGAAAACGGTTACATTATTCCTCTCACTGAAATTTAATAAAGAAAAAAAATATTATACTTTATGTGAAATTCTCTATTACATTTTTTTTCGAAAGTTTTAAATAAACTAACTGACATTATCAGAAGTCTCAGAATACATCAAATGATTTACTCTATATTTATCATAGACTATTTAGAATACAATAGAAATTTCTTTTTCAGTGTATCAGTAATTGAATGAGAAAAAAGAACAATATGCACTATCTCAATCAAATCGAAGAAAACGTTTACATTGACAGTTTGCCACACGTAAACAATTCTTTATAGAAATCTATCGACGATGATTGTAACCTTTTCTTTTTCTTTTCTTTTATACATACTGAACAAGATCATGACAATACTGAAATGAATGTGAATATGGAACCTAGTAGATATTGAGAACTTCTTTAAGCTGCTAGAAATTATCATGATTTAGTACTTCATTTTTAGATACAGATCTCAATCTCTCAAAGGAATTTCGAATGATAATGGAATTTCCACAAGTAAACATCTAAATGCTGTACATAGACGAATGTTGATGTTAGTGTCTGAATGGTATATTAATCATTTTTGTTCTCCAATATAGAAAAATAGCAATATTGAACTTCTATTTCGATATCAATCTAGCGGATTCACTGACGGTATGGAGAATGATTTTGTGATGGCAGTAAATTTATTATCACACAAAATAATGAACATAAACTATCTTGCTATATTGAATGAAAAAGAAACGCAATGAACGACTACTTCGGAAGTGGTACTTCAAAAGAAAATGAATAAGATGAAAGGGAAATATTCAAATGGTTATGAAAACATCTAACATGAGAGGACTGAGTGTATACTCGACGTCTCTATCATGATAAAATTTGATAAATAAATAAACAAATATATATGTATATGTATATGTATGAATGTTAGTCTACTTGACATCACGTCACATTAAGTGAATTCATTACTAACTTAATACGAGATTTCGTAAAATATTATGATGGTTCAAAAACTTCATCATGTATGAAAGAAGAAAACATAATTGCAAGGGGTACATTTTAGTTATACAATACAATCTGAAAATTTCATCTCATCGACATGTTTCCGATCATTACTTCTTAGCAACATAGAAGTCTGAGGATATATAATGAACGACATAAAGAAAAAATTCACCGCAAACAAAAGTAAACAACACCCTAAACGACAATAGAATGTCGATAATCATATCAAGAAAAAACGCCACATGTCGATCATTGTTGTATCAGTATTATATATACCACAGTTAAAAACAATCAGGTAAACAACATTAAAGTTAAATAGATAGTTTTATAATTTAAAAAATCATCAGAAATAGTTACCAATTAAATGATTGCCTTTTATCTTCATGTATGTTTACTGTTTATAGGGGTTTTCTTGAAAATCATCATATTGACATGTGTGGAGAAACGAACACTATCAGTTTAGGAAACCTAAAAGAATAATTTTCTCAAAGAAAAGACTATCGACCGAATCAGACAGTGTTAGTAAACCAGAGAAAAAGAAAGCGCGATGTTTTAACTTGCTAGACAGAGCAGAAAATTTCTTACGATCGATAAGGTTAAAAGAAAATGATCGGACGATGCTCAAGGAAATCCTTTTAAATCTTCTTAATTCATGCGGCATAATACTTTATTAAAAATATGATTGCACGAGAATGTAAAGCAGCTATTTTGAGAGGGCGGTAAGATTGAAGACGAGATATTACAATCAAAACGGACGTATTGATATCAGAATGGCAGCTAGTGCAATTCACCGGTGTTGCATACATACGATGACAATGAACATCGAAAAAATGCGATATAAAAACAAACGTATATTCTTCAGAAGAAAGATGGCAAACTTAATCATCGTTAAAGGCAACTTTATCTATTCGTATTTTGCTAATAACGATAATCACGATGACATTCACTATTTCTCTATTCAGTTATGTATACTGTAAGATTATACTTTCACGCGCATAATTAATTGAGAATGGCATTTTTTACGTCATAAATGTATGATTATTCTAATTCATCATAAATAAATGATGATTACTGTTATTAACTATATATCACTACTTGTATTATTCATACAATTATGATAGTATAATTTTTTATCTTAAAATGAATTTCTGTCGGTACGATCATTATAAGATATTATCATTATGTGTTTTTTCCTTTATTGAAGTCAAGTTTGTTCCTTTATTATTCAACATGCATTTCCTAGTTAACATACTGCTCTACGCACGCACACGAAAATTTTACTAAAGTTATGCCTATTTTCTTCATATTATTCATAGATGACAACACGTCATATATTTTGAATTTTAATCATCGATGAAAAACTAATGCTTCGCCTATGATTTCTACTTGATTCATCATTACGATGCTTAGATAACTTTGACTATCTCTATTTTTTCATAGTTTAATATCTTGTTTGAAATGTCTCAAATTTATTATTAGTCAAATCAAAGGAGATCAACAACACAGAAAAACGATAACCGATCACTTGAATATATGTAAAGAAGATTTTTGGATCGTTTTCAGTTGATTGTACATTGATTACGCTTGTAAGAGATGAACATTTCAATAGAATCTCAATGATGATTATTTAACAGCCACTTTATTTTGTATACGAATAAATCACTAAGATGTCGCAAAACAAGATAATCTCTCTTTATTCAAATAAATTGACAATTCTTTAAAAAAACATGAATTATATATATATATATATATAATAGTATTATTTCACACGGTGATACTTCAAAATTTTTAATGCGGTGCAAAGCACAGCATTTATGTAGACATGCGCGAGTTTTTTTCTTTTTTAATGCGATGCGAAGCATAAGCATTAATGTAGTCGTGCGGGAGTTTTTTTTTTCTTTTTAACTAGACGTACGCAATCCAAGATCCATGCTTTGTGTCACGATGATCTCGAGAACGACACATCGTCTGATGCTCGTTCGAACATCATGGGAATTATTGAGATTCGAATATGTACCAAATTCTCTCCGATTTCCTCTATCACCTTTAGTTCGCCCAAAGTAAAATACGGATAATATTAATAATCTGTGGATTCTATTTTCATTAAATCGGTCCAAACAGATTAAAGTTGGGCGCTGATTTTAGCAGCAATTAATTATCGCTACCAGAAATAATTAGCACCAATGTACTAATGATGACATCTTTTCAATTCATTATCAAATCTTTGTAGAGGACTACCAAAGTTTCTTACTCGAAATCAAGTGTTTCGCATCTAGTTCGATTGCGATCTTTTTCTTTTGAGTAAAGCTACGGATCTTTTTGTCATTTTGTGTCGCAATGATCTCGACAGCTGAAAATCAGAAAAAAGTGGTGTAAACCTGAGATCCAAATATTGAGATTGAACAGGTTAAATCTCTTCTCAAATCTCTTCTATCGAGAAAATGTCGAATTTCAACGTAGTTTACCTTCTCTCCATTATGAGATAATTCAAAAGAAAGTCAAGACGAGAGTTAGGCGATACTCAATTGATATTTTATGTGAAACAGCTGCTCATACAGCTGATAGAAAAAGGTGACTCATAGGGATAATTAATCGATGAAGTATCAATGATTTTTGAAAATATCTGTGAATGATATGTGAGAACTGGCAGATTGATAAATAGTAGAGTAAGTTCTTTTAATCTTAAGGCTATGTTACATCAAATGGTCGGAAAAAAAGTTCTTAGTCTTTCACTTGTAGACCACATCGAAACATCTCTGATTTCTTAGATTTGATTGAAATACATATGCCGAGCTACTGCTCGTTGTTTTTTTGCAACATTGGCTATTCCTAAGATCGAAGGTAGTGCTTCACATCGCATTCCGTAGTCGAGTGAAACTCGCGTACCATCTAGTTTCATCTCATAAAAAAAATATACATCATTTTTTCTCTTGTGATCGATAGAGTACTCTTGTAATCATGTTGCATCAAACGAATTGGTCAGATTTAATTAGATCGAGTTTGATCGATAAACCTATTCTACGAATAGAAGCATTCAACAAAATGTTCATCGTAACTCTGAGCCTTATATTCATTGAATCATGAAGTTCCTATTTCGTCGAATCGAATGTCCTTTCATAGTTTATACCTTTTCAACTAATGCTTGCTGTCAAGAATCGATTTCATCCGCTCGGATCATTGAATTGAGGTAGCTGTTTTTCTTTTCACGATGATATGACTATTTCTTTATGAAGACATAATTCATCGTGAATTATACTCTATCGTCGTCAGCGTTGTATTGAAGAATGGATGGAAAAAGGCAGAAAGGAAAAATGTCGAAAACAAGAATATGAGATGAAAATGAATATGGAAGATTGAATTGCGGGTGAGAGAAACTTGTACTTCAATATACTCTCGTTTTCGACATTTCTATCCATCTACATTTGTATTATTTTTATTTTCGATATTTTTCCTTTCTTTCTCTTTTTCCATCATACCGTATTGAACATAACACCAATAAAATTCATCGAAAGCAATGAAAAAAGTCCAATCGTCCATTTTTCTCAGTTGACCGTCTATTTTAGATAATGAATAAGAGAGAACGACGGTCATTGTCGTCTGTTTTTCGCGTGGACAATGGTCAATTGTCTTCTTACGTCTATAAATATCTGCCATTGTTTACATCAGTCCATTTGAAAATAAAATAAAATAGTCAACACTTATCAGAATCAAAAATGAGTAGTGACGACGACGTATATGATGAAGACAATTTTCGATGTGAACATATCGTTACAGTAAAGTATCTATGAAACTCGAGATATTGTTTGAAATTGCTTTTTTTTCATTTTACTGTAAAGGAAAGTCATAAAAAACAAATTTATGGTATTAGTATTTGTCAACAACCTATTCCAGGTGAACACGACGAAGCATTCTATTTCGCGACGTGCGCTGTAAATCAGGTGTGTGTCTAAAGATACCCTATGATACATCGTGCTTTTACTTTTTTTATTTTGTTACGCTAGATTTGTATTTATAAGTATACGATGCTCAGTGAGAAGTCATCTGTTCAATTTATTCAAAGTTATTGTGATTCGGATGTAAGAGAAATCTTTTGAAGACAAAGTAATTACATTGCATGCATGTTTATATTTGGATAGGAAAAGGAATATTTCTATGATTGTAAATGGACAACATTTGGAAGCAAGACAATACTTGCGGCCGGTGGATTGAGAGGTGTTGTGAGAGTGATTGATGTTGCTGATAAATGTCACTTAAAACCGGTTTGTACAATGTCAAGATACAAAAAACAAAATTTCGAGTAACTGTCTGTCATTTAGCTACGACATTTGGGCAGTGTGAATCAAATTGCATTTGCCGGTGGACAACCATCTTTAATGGCTTCTTGTTGTTCTAGTTAGTTACTTGTATAGTGTTCAAGTAAAGAAGTACCTTGTCTTTTTTTCTCGTTTTTCTTTCCATAGATTATACAGTTCTTCTTTGGGATGCTGAGGTAGCTCTCTGTTTAGCTAATTTTGTTGGGCCTGATCAACATAAGCAAGGCGTTCTCGCTGTGGTTTGTATTTTATCATATGCATGTGTATATATATATATACAATTTGACATTTTTTTTCGAATAGGATATAAATTGGGATGGTACATTCATAGTGTCGGGCGGTTTCGATAATACAGTGTGTGTCTGGTCAACGCAAGATAAAGGAATACTTGAAAATATGACTGTAGCTAAGCTAGGTCCTTTGTTTAAAGAATTCAGGTAACATGACCTTTTCGCACTCGATTGAAAATAGATATTTCCGTTTGTCGTTGAAATTTCACCCAGGCACTTTTTTAGTAGAAAATCAAATAATGATCTTCACTCTCCCTACATGTTGAGTAACATACTTTTAATTGCCATTTAATATTCTCATTGTTATAGATTTGCGAGCATCGAAAATGTTTCATTAATCATAGAAGTTAAATGAGAACTTCGCCATTCATAGAAGATATTCATCACGAAATTAGAAACTTCTAATAAAATTGTCGGAGGACTTGTGGAACTGACATTCGATAGTTTTTTTTTGACGGTGTCAATATACAAGGTCTTAGTGAGTTTGATGAGTTATGGTCTACTTTTATTAGATCGACCTTATACCGGAAATGTTCATTCACAATGACACATCATTAACAGGTTGTTTGTTCTAAGGATAACAGTTAGTCATATATCATGTGGTGAGTTAGTTTTCAATGTGGAAACAAAGCTAATGATATGAGTCCTAAAAAGTCATTTCTAGAAAACAGAATTATTTCCAAGTAAACTTGTTCGGAAGAATAAATTTCCGACGAGAAAGGAATGATCGTTCAGTTGACTATAGAACAGAAATAAGTATGTAGCCGCGATTGCTTATACAATCATTAACACTGTTTTTCTTGTGATCTACACGAAACGTTCAATCTAATTTGCTTGACGATAATTGTCATGTTTTTATGACAGTTTAAGGAACGGAAAAGAAAGTGTTCTTTTATGAGAAACAATGATCGATTCGGCAATGGTAAATAGGCAGAAATGTTTCTCTGAACTTGAAACTTTCGATGTCACTATGATATTAAGAATCAGTATAATTCATAAGGATAGCACGATTGATTTTATGAAAAACATGTAGTCGACAAATGTAGATTTACCTTCGTAAGATCAACTGTGAATAAGCTATCTTGAAAGTGAAACAAAAGGAAATAATTCTTTTCATGTTCATCTGAAATAGAATGTTTTATTCTTTAGACTATCAGCACCACATCGTGTTCATTTTCCAGTATTTCATTCAAGTACAATGCATGAACATTACGTGGATTCGGTTAAATGGTTTAGCGAGAATATAATTGTTAGCAAGGTTAGCTCATTGTTATTTTTTATCTTGTATGTTATACCCTATGTTTCTTTCTTAGTCAGCCGATCATGTGTATTGCATCTGGAAATTCGATATAGGACACAAAGAACCGAATATCTTGTTTCGATGGAATCGAACAGAAAAATCAGATATCATCTTCGATGTACGATTGGGCTTATCAGTTAACCGCAAGGTAGCGTATGAAATAAAATTTTCCAAGGTTAACTATTATCTTTCACAATATTTTAAGCTAATGGCTATCGGTCGTCTCGATGGTTCAATATTTATTTGGAATACGACAACGCTTCCCACTCAGTAAGTTCGCCCCAACTTTTGATCTGATTTTCATTTTCATTTATGGAACTCTTCTGTCTATCTGTAGACCTGTTATATTGACACATCGGGATTCGAAAACCATGGTACGGAATATTTCGTTTAGTCATAATGGACGTACATTAGTTGGTTGCAATGAAAATGGTCAAATTTTTGTTTGGACATTATTGTTGTCTTAGTATATCACGCTATTTGTTTTTGTGATATTTTGTTACTCTTTGACTAAGATTGTTTTCATAGACATCATCCTTTTTTTGTTGTTGCTTTCTGTAGTAAAAGTGAAGACAAGCTTTGATATGATAAAAATAAACTGACAAAAGAAAAAGTTAAATGCACTTCGCTGTTAGAATGATTCAAGGACAAGTATTCAAATGTCTCATCGTATTCATCTGGATTTTCGTTGATGCTAATGGCTCGATAATATCTATACTTAAAACAAAAGATGGTGAAAATCAAACTATCGAATATTTATCATCTTATCAAAATAAATCTTATGAAATACCTCTATTTCAAACACGTTACATAACAATGCAGGCACGTATAAATGATTTTCGTGCTCATAAAAATAATGCTAGCATAGTTGGCTACAAAGTTTTGGTAACATCCAGTTATCCCGAGGTCGTCCATATTCGAAAAGAATTTATGATGCCGACAGATTCTTCCAAAATTAAAGATGCAAATAATGTCATTCTACACGATTTGTATATATGTGAGTACTGCTAATGAAACAACACTAAATAGTATGTTCATCGGTTGATTACATATTTAAGATATCTCAGTATAGATTTATCGAGAAAATAAAAGTATTAAAAAGATTCTTCGAAATGTACTTTGATGAATAGTTTATTTGTTTAAGTCTTGGTCGAGTTAAGATTATGATTATTTGTTCAATAATTATCAATTACATAAATTTTCTCATTCATGGATCAGTAAATCATGATTACGAATGTTGTATATTCAACTACTAACAAAACTCGTTTATTTTCGATAATCAACAAAGATTGATACATGAAACAATTGAAAGTTTTCATGTGTGATGACATTTGTTCTTTTCTTTTAAAAAATCTCATCTGTACTAGCATTGAAATAAAAATCATAAGAGATCTTCGAATGGAAACTGAGTTTACAATCGACCGGATTCATCGATGAATATCTCAAATTACGATAGAATCTCTACTTATTATCACTTTATTTGGTAGTACTTAAAATGCAACACAATTTCATATTAATGTGTAGAGCCTAAATTTGTTAGGGTTAAATCGACCTAGAAAAGTGTGAAAAGTACTCTTTTTGAAAAAAATAGTATGCGTTATCAGAAAACAACTTTTTTTGTGTGATTTCGTTTAGATGATAAGTAAAATGTTGAAGACTATTGTCATTAATGAATAACTTTAGTAATAACAAACTATTATTTATTGTTGTCAACTAGCATTCAGTATCAATCTATTCTCAAGAAAATCTTAAAATAGAACGATTCAATGAAAGATTTGAAACTTATGTATTGGAGAATCATATTATTTTCCTCCTTCAGACTTTCGCCTAAATATTTGAACAGAATTTACTTAGTAAAAATTTCTTTTTACTAAATTAAGAATTTAAGTTGCACAATATGACTATTGGCATTTTAGTACCTCGTAAGAAAAGCTACGGTCATGTTTTAAATGCTTATCCTTCACCTGGATTAATTTATCTGAATCGTAGTTCAAAATTTGATCCGAAAATTCATACTGTTTGGTCAGTCGAAGGTGCTTTTATGGATATTACAACTTTAACATTTCATTTGGATTTATTATATGATGATGATACTTCATCATCACATGTCTGGACACTGAATGTTCTTGTGACACAGCCAAGACGTGCCGCTGATAAAGCATTTTTTATTATACTTCCATTTTTAATTGTTATTATTTCGATTATGATGGGCGTTCTACTTGATCCAAAAGTAATTCTCGATATTCTTAAACATCCCATACCGATCGCTGTTGGCTTTTTTGCTCAGTATGGTTTGATGCCATTTTTAGCAGTGGCGATTGCCAAGATTTTTTGTTATACACCACTGAATGGTCTTGCTTTATTTGTTATCGGCTGTTGTCCAGGTTAATATATTTTTTTTAACACAAGATTATCTTAATCTCAGTATAAGAAAAGCTACAATGATTGTTTAGGTAGTGGTGCATCGAATCAATGGACAATTCTATTTCAAGGTGATATTAATCTATCTGCTGTGATGTCATTCGTTTCAACAATTTCATCGTTTTTCATGATGCCACTCTATTTCTATACATTAGGTAGACGTTATACGGATGAACTCAAAATAAAAGTACCTTATTGGGATCTTGCACGTTCGTTGGCACTTGTTATTGTACCCTACAGTATGGGTATTTTAATCAGTAATTATTTTCCGAAAGCAAATCCATTTGTTAAAAGTGTTATTAAACCATTGATGGTATTTTTGCTATTATTTTTTCTTACATTTGGTATGATTGTCAATTGGTATTTGTTTACAATGATTGACTTATTTACAGCATTGACGGCACCATTATTACCATTCTTAGGTTTTCTTTTAGGCGGTGTTATCGCTTGGGTATTCGGTCTGACTTGGGCGCATATTAAAACGATTGGTATTGAAGCTGGTATTCAAAATGTAGGCATTGCATTCATGATTGTGATGTATTCATTTCCACAGCCATATGCAACACAAGCTATTATAGTACCGATGGTCGTTTCTCTGTTAACAAATAAACCATTTTGGCTTATTTTAATTGTACAAAGTCTAATAAAACGATATAAAAAACGAAAAGAAAAAGCAGCAAAACTATCCACGATCAATAAAAATACAAATAACGATAATGATAAAACATCATTAAGTAACGAAACAGATCATAAGAATGAAGATGTTGTTGTCGAAGACATGCAGAAATTGTAACTGTAAATCTGAACGAAATAAAAGTCTAGAACGATGAATTTTCTTAGATTTTCTTTTCTTTTTTTGTGTTTGATTAATTTTTTATCTTTTGCATGACAAATCAATAAATATTGTCTATACGGTTCATCAAAAAAAAAAACTGTTTAACCTATCTAAATTTAATTTTACAATGTTATTCAGTGTTATTTACACATGTGTAGAAACCATTTGAATTCAGCTTGCAGTACCTTATTAGGTATTCTTTCTTATTTTGCATGAACTAGAATATTAATGACGATTGAGAGTTTTTTTTCCGTTGACTTAGAAATCGATCATATGAGACACTTGATAATTTTAATTTGTGCAATGCTCTGTCATGAAGATGTGAGAACAAACAAAGCGGAATCTAATCCTGCAAGCAAAGTTTGAAGTAGCTACTAGTGAAGTTGATTTGTTGTTTTTTTGTCTTTTCGTTAAACTTCATTCTGTTCCAATCTAATAAAAATAAAGTTTCAATCATCATTTAGATTTGTCTCAAAGCAAAGTTATATTCTCATAGAATTTGATAAATGTATTCAATTGCAAAAATCTGTTAGCACATTGATATTTTTTTATTCATTATTTTAATCTTACGTCTTCATTCATAAACAGAGGCAAATAATAGGAGCTTTAAGGTATTATGGTTGGCATGTTTTCTTTTAATCCAGCTATAAATGTTACGATCAAACGAAAGAAATCATTCTGAGAGCAAATACCTTGATAAGAGTAAGGGCAAAGACAACACTTCAGATAGTTGATCGATCAAGGGTAATCATTGACAATAGAAGATTATCACTACTGTTTGATTATGTGAACATGTATTGTTTGCTTTCGATAGAGGAGTTCGAAGAAATACAGTAATTACAATCAATTCTAATCATTAATCATGACTATATCAGAGAGAAAAAATAAAATATTAATAATAATTATTATTATTATTTTGATCTCTGCTATTTTCATACGAGTGAAATCACTTCTAATTATATCACCTGAATATATTCATATAGACCAGATCGTTTCTAATACTTGCAATTCTTTTTCAACTGAAATATACAGAAAATCGTTGTCTTACTGACAATAGGCTGTCTGGAAACCGAAATTGTCTGATTTACAAAACTTGTTCATGAAAGCTATTTTTCACCCGTATTATCTACTATGTCGAGAAAAAATAATTGAACTACGTCATTATTGAAAAAGATATATACTGCATACAATCTCATCTCATTTTTCCATGTTCTTAATTTTAACAAACTTTAGTCAAAGTATTTTTATCTAAACTCGATGCATATGTACATCTCATTGTACGATTTACTGTCGCTAAAATGTTGATAACATCTTCGATAATGTGACATCAAGGCCATGTAATATTTTCTCAAAGATTGCACTTATTACATTTGAGTTACTTCTCATTCTATCGTTTCTTGTTTCTTGGCATATCATCAACATCGAAGTCAGTTAGTGAAAGTGATTGTTTGCAGTTTTTTTTTGACGATGAAATCTCTGTACACGTTCGTTTTTCTTTCTCCTTTTCATACATTCTGTTAAGTCCATTAAATTGAAAACAGATGGCATAGCAAGGATGTTGAAGAATGTCTTCGAAGCAAAAGAAAACATGTTTTAATACTGCTGTTTTTAAAAAAGGGATCATGATACAACAAACACAGAGAACTCCAGTGCTTTATGCATCGATAACAGAATACAGAAAATCAAAACCAAGACACCGGCAATTAAGTGTACCTGAAAAACGACGTGTAGCACCTGTAGTTAAACTACCGAAGCTGGTAAAGAAAGTACAATCAAGAGGTAAAAAGTTTTTTCATAACGAATATGTAAGATATAAGTTTCGTTTTGTCAGCTGGTAAATCAATTCCATCATCTCATGCATCAAATAGAATGTACGATAATTTCAATAGTTATACTTTCTTTCATTTTGAGAATTTTCGTTTGAAAGAGGAGAATCTCAAGTGGTAACGGCAGTAAGCATTAACAAACCTTCACGTTCCGAATCACGCAAATCAATCAATGCTCAATTACATTTACCGCCTATGAATGATCATGCTGTCAAGCAAAATCTCACACAAAAAGCAATATTAAAATGCAAAACACCACGACCTCTAAGTCTCATGAGTCGATCGAATACATGTATGGGCATTGAACCACAAGAACCACCGAAAACAAGTCATCCACTACAGGTTTTCACATTTTCCTTAAATAAAAAAATCAATTCTAGTTTTTTTCGTAGCACATGAATGTGGGCTCATTACTTAGTGAATCAGCTCGAAACCGACTCATTCGTCTATTTACGAAACTTGACACGGATCAAGATGGGTAAATGGCAAAGAAAAAATTTCACTCAATCTATTGAACGAATATTTTAGACATTTATCATATCCACAGGTACAAAAATGTTTACCGGCGGTATTTCCTCGTGCTCAATTAACGTTTTTTCGTGTGGTTCGTAACTTGTTCTATTCGTATTCACGTATATATCAACTGTTGCCATTGTCTAGTTGTACGATATCATAAGCGGTTCAACTTATTTTGGCTTACAAGAATTTTATGCTACAGCTATAATTGTTGAGTTAATAGCGAAACAAAAGTAAATCGAATAGAAATTTCGAGTTTGAAATAGATACTTCTATTAAAAAATATTCTAGTTCAACTTTATGGAACGTATTACTCGATGATGTTGATTTTAACTTTTATCACGATAATATTCTTGCACTACTTGAAGACTTTAATAATCAATGTTCGTCTGATGTTGGAACAATAAGTTATCAAGGACTACTCGAATTCATCATGAAACGAACAGAAAATATAAAAATAGAACGTATTTCAACTGAATTAGAATGTTTCATGCCGGAAATAAAAACAATGACAATAACTCGTCTAGATTTCATTGCTCTTCTACCGACTATCATTTATATTCAATCATCTGACACACAAGGACGATCATTATTTCGTTTTAATGAAAATTCTTTACTTGACATACATATACGACGAGCTGTATTAACTTGATATCTCTCGTTCAACATTGAAACAAAAAAAAATTTTCTTTTTAATCTTTTGGATTGAAATATATTCAATGAAACGAACATAGACTTCGAATTGAAATAGATCGGCAAGATGTTTGATCGTACGTTTACGTTCTGATTATTTGGATTGGTATAAAAGAATAGGACAACTTTCACTCAGTAGAAACTTAATTCTTTTTTCAAGAGAAAGTAGATGGTGAAACAACATTTCTTCTTCCAAAATGAAAGAAGAAAATTTTAATACTTTTCTATATGATTTATTTGATTTTTCTTATTAGTCTTGATCTTTTAAAGAAACACATCTTAAATTTCTTTGAAAATCATTTTTAGCGTGACACAACGAATAAAACTTGAAGAAACAAGTTGTACATCAATGATTGGATTATCTAATTAGAATTATAGTGTTGTGTACAATTCATGCATGGCACAAGATATCTTCGTCCTTATAAAGTCTACTCAAATAAGCTATTGTCTACATAGGAAACTGACTGTATCATTCATATGAGTAGTAGCTAAAATTAACTAGACAATATTCATTCTTCATGCCCTATGTTTCTTCTTCTGTTGAACGAAGTACGATGTCATCGTAGTAAAGGTTGATATAGTGTCGTAAACTAGCAATGACTAGAGGTGTTACGACTGAGCATATCTAGTGTGATATCTACGTTGAGACTACTCAGATTTAACAACGATGAACTTTCCAATCCTTGGAAAGATGTTTTGACACTGTAAACGAGTGTATCAGAAAGGATTATGACAAAAAATAAAACTTAATATAGTATAATATTGATCGTACAGATTTTACTGATCATCTAACACTATTACATATCTCCAGATAGTCTTAGTTTAAAGAGTTCAGGTTTTTAGTCATGGCGAGTTTTTATAGTAGACTAACGTGTGTCAGGTCAAGTGCTTACTACAACAGATAAGAAATTCTAAACTTAATATATTTCTACATTGACTGAAAGTCAACGATAGAGCAACGTCGAACGTATCTGAATGTCATACTTCGCATTTCATCTTTTCAAATGTAAAGACTTATTCGGAAAATGTCTCCTTCGGTGTCAACAAGAAGAATAGTTTAAAAAATGTATTTGATTGTTGAGAAAGATAAAATCAAGTATTTCATCAGTCTAACTATGTATGCAGATTGGCAAGTAAGATGTATGATCAAGATCGAGTGAAATCAAAATTGCAGATTTTCATTATTCTTATTTTGAAATGAAATGTATTAGTCATCGACACAATATATATTGATAGAAGTTGTAACTCTGTTTTACTGCGATCATGCTGATATGTAAGAAAAATAAGACAATCACTCAGATTTAAGATCAATGCTAAGAGACCCTGTATTGCAACAAAAGCTCAAAATATACTATCAATAAAAATATATCTTCATTTTATATAACGTAAGACATTTCAAATAATCCCTCTTAGAAGTCACTGTAAATCAAAAGTAATAGATAGGCGACGATTTTTTCCAATACATTCTTAGAAAATCGTGACTTCCAGCATACATACAATTAGAGACATGATGAATCTAGTTCAGAGGACTGAGAGTAGACGATTATAAGAAGATTAATTTGATAAGTGCAAGTTCTAAATTTTGGAAACTTTCAAGTTCTTAAAAACCATTTCAGTACTAAGAAAATCAATTTAGAAGACTAATGATTCTTCACAGTAGAAAGTGCACCATGATCATAAAATGTATATAGAATGTACTCTACATGAAGATATCTATGGCATTTTCTCTGAAATTCTCTAAAAGTCTGCAGCTTCAAAACAAGAAATATCGTTCTTGTCCATTAGTATACTCAATCAATCGTACCTTTATTATTTACTAGCGACCTCTATCTAAAGCTGTTCATCAAACAAGCTGTTTCGCACTAATTGAAATTATGTTTCTGATGTTATAATTAAAATTTTCAGGCGAAATGAATGACTATGAGTTTTAATAGTTTACATAGTTTAGTATTCTTGGCAGTCTCTCTGAAATGATCCATAGCAATGGCTTGCTTGATTTGAGTAAACATTTGTCATCTGTAATCTGCGAATAGAAGCAAATATATTCACGTAAGAATAAAAAAAAGTTTTTTTTATTTTTCTTTACTCTCTGTTTCACTCTTGATGTCTTTCTCTTTCAAATAATGAATTTGACTGTGTCCAATGTTAATAATAATAAAAAAAAACAAGGACGAGGCAAACCAATGATTTGCCATGAATGATTATCCCTGTTACATACGTATAATTGAGGTTTTCCCTTGAACATAGAGAAGACTCAATAAGTTTTTTGTTGTGAACTAACTATTTTATGTCGTTATTTTCAAAACTCTTCATTACGCATTTCTTACTTTAGACAGACAATAAAAACAAAAGAAAAAAGAAAGAAAAGAAACAAACAATATCAGAAAAAAGATCCACTCATTGTTTCTTTTATTTTGCCATGTGATCTGGTCTTCCTGGTTTTGCGTATGAACTTTTTTGTCTTCTCTTTTTTTTATTTTGTCTTTTTTTTCGTTTCTTAGTTTCGTCATTTGTTCTGTTCGTGTTTTTTTTTTGAAAAAAGAAAAAATATAGCAACCATCCATTATTATGTGTTCGCAATCGGTGAGCGGCTCAAGTCTTTTGTCAGGTTACAATGAAGATGACGCTCGTGAAACAAGTGGACGTTCGAGACGAGAATTCGAAGAAATCGATGCTGTTTTATATGATGAAGAAAAAGCCAAACGTTCTTCTATTAGAAAAATTTGTGAAGAATGGTCAAGTAAACCACATTTTCGAATTCGTGGTCGTTTAAGTCATATTGAACGACAAACAACAATTAATTTAGTTCAAGCATATAAACAGCAAGATATTACTAGTATTGAAGCAACAAACTCATCAACACTTGATCTACTAGCACCGAATCCAAAATTTTCTAGTTTAAATTCATATGAATTAAATGTAAGTAGTTATTTAGAAGAGATTTTTTTATATCTTTACTTTTCCGTCTTGTAATATTTACAAACAAATATCGAAAGACAATCTGATACGTTGAATAATGAGAATACTATGTTTATGGGAAAAAACTTATCCATATACACTGAATGTGCTCGCAACCTTGCTCGAATATGTTCATGTAAAAACAATCAAAAAAGAAAATGTTACTTTATCAACATACTTGTCATCTTGCATGTCATTCTATAAGCATCGAAAACATTTCATTTAGATGAAAATATTTTTATACCGATATAGAAGTTCGTTCTTTTCATCATCTTCTCTTTTATCATGCAAAGTCAAAACTGACTCGTTCTTTCATGCTTTTGATAGTTGACATTGTGTTCAGGCATACACAATATTTAACATTGCCAATATATACTTAACAAATACTTCAATAATATTGATGTCAATTGCTAGAACTTTTAAACTAGCGACGCGTGTGACGTTTAATGCATGTTATTCGTTAATATAGAAAATATCTAGACATTTTGTCATGTGAGCATGGAAATAGTTAATCCTAATGAAATGTGATGATGTCTACAAGCAGAGAATATGTATATACTTAACTTTCAATAGATAATAATGATGTACGCTACTATCGTTTCAATTTAGGAAATTTCGAATTTTATATTATTTTATTTTTTGAAACTTCTCGTATCGTAGGACTAGACAAGCATCATTCCACAAAACAAGCCTCGTTCGGAGTTCAGTTTTTTCATTTTACTTTTATTAAAGAAAGAATGTGAAGATTGATTTCGAAATGTTTACTTTCGACACCGTCCGCAAGATCTGTCATTTGTCCTCTAGTTTTAAATAAGTATTTCAATATAGGACAAAAACATGTTCAGACAACTTGGTACGGAACTGACATTGATCACGACAAGAACTTTAATTAGTCTTCATGTACAAACAGAATACGAACGTTTTTGTTCATCAGTTCTATATGCACTGAATAGTTAATCAAAAATTCAAATTTTATTTAAACGCTTCATCTTATTTGAATTCGACTGAAATAGAATGAATAATAACATTAAAAATGCAGGGCAAACAACCCTTCAAAATTCCGTCTTTCTTTTTTCATTAGAAAATAATAATTATCAAAATAAATTTTAACTCGTTTGATCATAATAAAATAATAAATAGGAGTTTTTCTGTTCAGGCTCTTCTTGATGATACTGCTTCCGGTCGTTCATCGATCGATTCGATTGAAGGCTCAGAATTAACAAATAATTCCGATCTAGATGATGATGATGCAACAAATACAATATTAGATGATCACTTCAGTGGTACAGCTGCTGACTCATTCGATACAGACGAAGATGATGATGAAAATAATGATTTTTCCGTCGGTATAGCAACAAATGATCATTCGAAACATCGTCATCATCATCATTTACATTCCAAACATCCACAATTACTAATTAAATGTATGAAAGATAGTATTGTAAATTCTTTAGCATCCGATTTACTTCAACAATTTCTTTCCGATCAACAATTACTTTTACAACAATACGCGAAACTTATCTGTGCAAGAAATGCTATTAAACTTCGTCCAAAATTACGACCGTACTCATTACCACCACGTTCATTATCACAAAATCGTTTTTCATTACCAACAGCTTCATCAATAGCCGCAACAAGCGCCTTACTACAAATAGCACCATTTCCCATACGTTCAACACCTGAACCAGGCATGAAATTAACTGGTCTATTACGTGTTACACCTTTACGTATAACCAATTCGGGATCAGGTTCTAACGTGCCAACATCCCCAAGAAAAACTCAATTACCACCATCATTGCCTCCGCCTCCACCACCGCCACCTTCCAACGAACGAGCTCCAACATCTTTAATACTTGATAAACGTAATCAACAACAAATATCGTTAATCGGCATATCTGTTACTAACACACCATCACATCAATTAACTATAGCTTCAACACCACAATCATCGCAAAGTCAAATTCGACAAACGCCATCAACATATCGCTATCGTTCAGCAACAACAATAAATACAAATATACCGAATACAGAATCGAATACACGTTTACCACCAATTAATATCGAACGTTTAACAAGTAATGAACAATTAACAATAAATCGTTCGAATACAACAACATCTGTTATCATCGAATCCATACCACCCGCAACACGAGCTGTCAGTGGCACAAGTACAGGTTCGAATCTTTCATCGACAGTTAAAATACGAACATCAGCTAACATTGGTAAACTTCAACGAGTATCTCGGCCAATATCAATGTCATCCATAAATAATAATAAAGATTTAAGTAATTCATCGTCAACAAGTCCAGCTCGTTCAATCACAGTAGCAAATCCATCGTCTTCGTCACTAAAAACAACAGCCGTCACTGCTAATTCTCGTACACAACAACAACAGCATCAAAAGAGACCTCTATTAACAACGAAAGCTCCTCCGCCACCTGCACCAGGTGTTATTAAAGTGTCTGCACCACATATTTTCTAAATTAAAAGACAATAAAAACAAATCTCACCATATGCACAATAGTATCATCTTGTTATTATTTAATTGCATTTTCTCAGTGATTACATAAACTTTTTTTTTCTTTTTTCATCTTCCTTTTTATTGAAACTAAAGAACAATGAAGACGAAAAAAAAATGAAAAACGAAAATTTGTGCATTTCTCTTTATCGTTTTTTTTTCTATGTAAATATACAAAAGTTTTCTTTTCTCCTTTTTTCTTAGTTTATAGTTTGTGTACATAATTCTTCGTTCGCTTTTTCTTTTGGATAAATGTGCAGATTTCATCAGTGCTTTCCAATGTTAACATCATTGTTGTTCATCACTTTGGAAAAACAACCGTAGGATCAATCGTACGAACAATGATTCATGTGAAAAACAATCAACTTTGAAATATTAGATCAACTATTGAGAGTCACTTGTTTCTTTATCGTTTCAAATTCAGAAGTCTTCACCTAGAGAAATTTATATCTTAAACCTATTAGTTATCATTCATTTGTAACATTGACATTTGATTTCGTTTTAGTTTTGCGCTTGTAATCGATACTTCGATTAAATCAAACTCAACGAAAAGTAAAAAAACGTAACAAGATAAATAATATCGATTACCTACCTATAGATGATATTTAAGTACTAGTCATTGAATGTGAATGAATATATTAATATTAATAATCAATCATATGAAACTTTATATAATACTTTCGAATGGTAATCTTGTCGGCTCAAGGTAAACAAACATAGCAAGATTAAAAAAGAGGAAAATTTTGATATTCTATCTTTAAAAAAAAGAAACTATCTCTCTCAAAATGAATGATAGGGGAAAAAATTTTCAAAAATGCTTTATCATATATATTGCAGGATGCTAATATCAAACAGATATCATATTGAAGCTGATTGAATTTGATCTATAAACGTATATAGAGCTATTGGACGATAGAAAATATCGATGTGTGCTTGTTAGGAATTTGTTATTCGAATTCATAAGAATGTAAGATTTGAGAGGCCAAGTACTCGTCCACATTGATCTGAATTCGACAAGAATAAAATAATAATCTGAGCCGAGAAAATCGAGTTTGTTGCAGCCTCTATCTAATGAATTCGGTATACATCATAAAAATAAGGATCATAGTTTTTCTCAAGAAATTAAAAATTTCTTGAGCAAAATGTATCGTATATTAAGAAAAATAAAATTGAATAGTTGATTGAAGATTGAAATTCGTCACATTGAACATACATCGATATCAAGTATCAATAGAAAGCTACAGATTTCAATGCTACATATTCATAATGCATGAGTAGCACAGGCACGAACGGATTATTTTCTATTCGATTTCGTTTTTAATTCTATAGTTCTTCTGTCGACTGATGAATTTTTCATTTGTACAGAGATTCGATGAATAAAATAAAAATAAAAGTGACACTAAGTCTCGGTACTCCTCTTTTTTCATCTAACCGTCATTTCCTTTCCCCCTTTTTTTTTTTGTTCAACTCGATGATGAGAGAAACTGCTTGAAAGAAGCAAAATGAATGTTTATGTTCGTGCAATGATTAACTATAGCTGTCCGTGCTCATTAAACTTTCATATGCTAAGTCACTCAATGCCGCCATCGCTCGATTAGAAGTGTAAGAGAGGCAAAAAAAAGAAAACTACAATTTAAAATTTCCCTTGAGTATATACATACATATATATATATATATATGTGCAATCAACATTCTACTCTGTATTTATCGAATTAACAAGAGCAAAAGATCTGTTCAAATCATATATTAGTGAATATAGAAATATAAAACAATCTCACTTCAATCAATCGTACCGACTGACAATGATGATACCTGTTACATCGACTATAATGATCGATTATAACAAACAGTTGCTACAAATGAAATCACGTTTGCTATATTTTGCTCGCTGTACAACAAATAATAATAGAGAAAAATGAGAGAAACGAAAAAGAAGAAAAGAATTTGACTAGAAGTTTACATAGAAAAGATTTCCTTGCCTCTAGTCTATTATTTTAATTGTTTTTAGTATTCGATGGTGTATGATTGTATAAGCCTTGTGCCATTAATTGTAATGCTAACGTATTTCGTACACCAGATGTTTTCTTTATCTTTGCTCGTTTATTCTGATACCAAATTTTAATTTGTGATTCATTTAAGCCTAATTCATTAGCTAGAATTTGTCGACGTTCACCAGTGAGATATTTACTTCGATCGAATTCATTTTTTAAACGTGCTAATTGATTATTAGTAAAGGCAGTTCGTGGACGTTTGGAATCAATTGTATCGCATGACTTTGGTTTTCTTGCACGAGGACCTGAAATGTGCGTGGGATTTTTTTCTTTGATGAACATATTCGTTTTTATATTTTGAATACCTGCAGATGGTCGATCAGAATATCGAGTACAAAATATCCATGCTGGTAATGTGCCCGGCTTAAAATTAGTATTTGATGATGACATTGAATCGTTAGTCGTCGGTGGCGATAGTGGAATGTTACACTTCTCATTTTGATTGCCGAAATTCGGTTTTAATATATCGGATATAAGAAACGATTTGATTGTTGTTGATTGTTTTTTATTTAACAATATTGATGATGATGACGATGACGATGATGTTGATGATCTTGAACATGTTGAATCAGGTGACGAGAGATATAATTGATGATCATTGGTATTCATGACCAAGACTTCTTCTGTATCTTGTTCTGTTGACAATTATCGAGTTAGAATAGTTACAGTCAAATAACTAAGTGAATATGAAAATCGTTTCCTTTCCTTTTTCTTTTCCTTCTCATCGACTTCTTTTTCTTGTGAATGCGATTGGTCAATTACAATAACATTTTTTTTTCTCTCCTATTTTTCTTCATGTAATGAGAGACGCATATCTCGTTTTGTCGAACCAATCATGTAAAAAGATACTTGCGATAGCAAATATAAATGATGATGATGATGATGATGATGATGATGATGATGATGAAGACGACGACGACGAGTTAAACTCCTTCGTTTATGTATTTATGAACTAGTAGTACATCAAAGAAACAAGAAAGTTCTCGTTCTGGAAAACCAATTATGAAAGCAAATGAGGCAAAAGAATCGTTTAGAAATTAAGCAAGTCAAAGAGAAAAGGTTAGCTGTTGATTATCACATATGCTAAAAGAAGAAAAAATAGATCATAAAAAGATGTTATTATTGACAAAATAATCGAAACTAATTTGATATTTGCTATTGATCTATTTTATTACTTATCATGAAGTATCATTTCGGGATCCTTTCTTTTCTTCTTAGTTATCGTGCCGACTAAAATGACAGGGCGCACAACGTTTTTTTTGCATTCATGCAAACATATAGTATCGATGACAAGCAAAACCACGCCTTCATGAACACGCACATTCAAAGAGAGTATGATAAGCGACTAACTCGATTAAAATAATATCTATTCGTCGTGTAAACATGATGGAGATCGCTAGATCATCAATCAATACGAAAAAAAATACGACAGAATCAAATACGTATCTGATCATTATAATGACGAACATCAACGTTCATAGCAAAGGAAATAAATGAAAGATTTTTAAACAGCTTACTAACTACCGTAACATCACAAGGTATAACATTTTTGAACCTATGAAAATATGCTGATTGCATAGAGATTTATATGGTATTAATATGTGTAAAGATAGCTGCTTTATTTAAAGAATATGAATTGTAGTTTCAATCTAAATTGAATAGAAACAAACAAGAAACAGTGTTGATTGTTTATAATTCATTGATATGAAGTTTGTGTCGATTGAATCATCTTTTGAGAACAATATTTTGACCATAGAAGAAAATCCAACAATCAAAACAAGACATGCATTTTCATTGTAACTTTTTTTACTATTGGCCATTTTCTTATTGAAATCTTTTGCAGCTGATCAACTAAGAAAAACAGATCGATCATCGATCTAGATTGAAATCTATGTGTATGTGTATTTATTTCAATCACTCATCATGGTTTGTACGTGACTTCTTCGTTTTTTCCTTTTCTCTCTCAATCATTATATATATATATATATACATGAGTGTTGGAATGTTTTGAGCAATTAGCGATCATGAAGCGTGATCGATATATATATATATATATATATACGACGTTAGAAAAGTGAGAAACAAAAAGAATTGATTTACTAGACTAAAATACTATAATTTGTTTTTGATACACTTATAACACGCACAAACTCACATGCACATCATCATATCAAATATAGAAATACATTCGGGATTTGAATCTCTATTGTCGATTGAGAAATAGTTGAATATGGATACACAAGAAAAAAAAAAGATTTCCTTATCGATATTGAATATTAATAATAGTAATCATAAGATTCGTTTTTGAAGAAGACAAAGATTGGGGAAAAACAGCAATAACATTCACATGAATTTCATACGCTGTATAATCATACATAATAATGATTAAAACCTAAGCTAAGATTTATTTTATAATCAATTAACAATAACCAAGTAAGTCAAGAGAGAATTGAAGTAAATCGATTGAACTTTAAAGCGAAAGAAGATCGGCATTCTGTGACTCATCTAGTAATATAGTTATACATGACTAGTATCGTTTATTGTTTTCTTATGTGGTTAATGTTCCAGTATATTACCGTCGCTGACATATTGTCTTAGTAATGATAATCTTCAAGCCCAATATCATCCATACTGCTCGTTGGATTCATATGGAGCCAAACTGTAGCATGAGTCAAGAAATCTATATGACAGAAATTCTTACACTCGAATAAACTTTGATTGTTAATCATATTGCCAATAAGCTGTTGAATGACTGATATCAAACATTACTAGGAAACCATACGCGTTAAATTTATCCATCATTCACTAGAATCCAAATTTCGATATTATAAAATGGGAAAGACGAAGATGTGTTCGACTATTGAATATGCATCAGTATTAAGATTTATTTAGATTTCAAACATCGAAAAACTTCAAAGCTCATATCTAAAGATTGTTTTTCCTAGATTTCAGATGAATTATTTTTAACATTGAAGAAAGTGATCAGATTAATATCAAACGTTCTACTATGGCAGTTGTATATAGTTTTGTGGTCGATCAAATTTTCATAAGATTTCCTCAATGCGAATGCAAGCACTCCAACAATACAAGATCTTGAGAACGTATTACTGTTCATGATGATCGACATATGGGATATTTCTTTTTTCACACATTGAACACGACTCTATTAGTACGTCAACTCGCGCATCAGCGATAATATGTGCCCTTAAGACTAACTAAAACAATAGCATGAACATCTTCTTTGAACAGAAAGAGAAAGAGACGACATTTGACCTAATCTTTTGATGAACACTATATGATAACGATGATGAGAAACTAATAAGTATGTCAAATGAGTTTTGTTAACTTCAACAAGGAAAGGTGTTGATGATGAGAAAATATGTGAGAAGGAGTCAACAATAAAAATATTTAATCAAAACATAAGATCTTATTGAATTGATTAGATATTAATACATCGAAGGTTAATCGAATTTATATCATAGTGTGACAGTTTCCAGGGGTATACGAAACGGAAGGAGGGGGAGATATGAGTGGGGCGTAACGCCCTCCCCTGCTTTTGGAATTTTCCTCCAAAGATAGAAAAATGTTACTTGCATCTATATTGCAACCTCCACACTTTGAGAGCCCAATGATGCCTGTGATGGTGTGAATATATAAAACGTATCCATCAGTTTTGTTAATATCGAATTAAAAGAGTTCAAATTTAAGACGTATTTCCCTCAAAAACAATGGTGAGATTTTTGAAATCTGTAGTTTTTTCTTTTCTCGTCATTTTTATCAGTTATTAATCCGCTTGTTCAAACGTAACAGCAATACGTTTTTGAAACAGGTTTTTTCAATTATCTCAGAAACTCTGTTAGATAGAAAGCTCTTTCAAACTCCATTTAACAAATGATGTAAAAATTAATCTTTCTAGTTGAATCTTCGAACTTCCTGATGGCTTGTTCAGTACTGTAGCGCTCTTACATAAAAAGACCTTTTCTCTTTAGGCCCGTCTATAAACCTCTTATTTTTTGAGTAAGTAGTTCTTGGAATCAAACGCTTATAGGGTCGGTTTATAGAACATTGAATGGGCTTTCAAGTAGTAAAGTAAAGTTTTTTTTAAAACACTTGTTCCGATAGAAAATGCAAAAACAAACGAAACGCTATCACACTATTTCTGTGGATCTAATTTTAGGCCCTTAACGTGCTCAGGAACATGTAAAATTTATATATATATATATATTGGTCATTGACATATTTATATCATTTTATGCAAGGATCAACTTGCTACATCGAAACTGGAGTTCATTAATTGTACAGTAAGTTGAAAATTGTGCAAGAACTTAGAAATTGCCCTTAGCTATGAAAGCAAAAGCTAAATAAGTCGTTTTGTTGAGAATCAAGTTCTGGATAGAATCAAACGGCACTCAACATTTTTTTGAAAATTTTCTGGTTAGGAAATTCAAATTAATATTTTTGAAAATTTTACAGGTGGGTTTCAAAGTAAAAACCTAATATTTTTCAAGGAACATGCAAAATTCGAATTCGTAATCAACACGAAATACTAAATCTAGAAATGCATTTATATCTGTCCATCTCAAAAAACAATTTTTGAAAATGTTTAAAATAATATTTTTGTTTCTGTGTTCGTTAGCACAGTCTATGATTTGAAGAAACAGAGTGAGGAAAAAAATTCGCATCGAATTAATAGAAAAATTTTATACTATAAAAGATTTTTTGCTTACTTTTTTTGGTGGGGGGGGGGGGGGGGGGGGGGGGGGGNGGGGGCAATCCTCCCTATTTAAGAATCCGTGCTCCGTTACCGCTTAAAAAATTTACGCGCCCCCTGTTACCACTTGCTCGGTATACCTCTGACAGTTTCTCACAGAATTGTTTTTACATAAGTTGAGCATAATTGAAGTTTTACTAATATCGAAACTAAATGATGGATTAAATTGTTACATCCAATTAATATAAATATATAGAAAGATAATACTAACAGCGATCATAATCGAAAAATTAGTAGTACCAAACTCAGCAACTCCCTAACGAATTCATCTGAATGAACATCTTCACATAACGTTCAAAGTTTTAATATACACGTATGAACCTTTTTCTTTTTAGATTCTACGAACCTTGGTCATATAAACATTCGAAATTAGACCTTTGAGATTGTTTATGATACGTTTCATCATCTTTTAAAAAGAACACCTGAAAATATTTGCCAGAATGACTATCGTTTGTCATCACAAATTCTCTACTGGTTCAACGAGAAGTTTCTTACAGTTGTAGCATGTCGTCCTTCTGAGTTTTAGTTTGAAATTTTCGCTTTAGAATATGATTTCTTTCTGGTTTTGAATTTTTTTTCTTACTGATTATATGTCCATATGTTCGACTTTTCTTTGTTAATAAATGAATTTTATCAATCAGGAAAATACACTGGGATAAGATGTCCACGGTCAGAAAATCAAATCAATAACATTATTTGATTTAAAAGACTCGTCAGTATGAACTTACTATATAGGTAAGTGTGAATTATCATGTGTAAAATATTTTCAATCGAATTTTCCTAGCCTTCATTGGAACTATGTATATGAAAACATTCATTGTTAGAGCGAACGAAAGTAACTTATTTATCTATTTTAAAGTAGTATTTATGTCTTTCTTTAAAGTGCTAAGTAATTCTGATACTAGTTTTTGTCTTCTATTGAAAATAATGAAAAGTATCATAAGAGCATTGATTTAAATTCTATATTGTTTATGTTTGAGAATAGTAAAATTGTAGATGCATGCATTTGTTCATGAAAAACAAAAGACTTTTACAAATATCCATTCATAAAAACATCATTTTCAAATAATCATGTGCATTTCGGATCAGTTGAATTTCTATAAGTAATTTCAGATATTACAAATAATGTAATGTCTATTACCACTTAAGATCACTTGTGAATGAATAAAATTATTTATTTCGATGAAAGATATTCCTAGACGACGAGTACCTTCAATTATTTCGAACAAATTACTTCGTAGAATTCCTTTCTGAACATTGTTTTCTCTTTTCAGCATTGTTATGCTTTTCTGTAAACTCTAATCATGCTTCAAAATAATCCTTTACAGTGTGAGTAGTTAGAGAATACGAATCAACTATGATTTTTAGTGATCTAAGCAGTAAAGAAAAATCTTTATACTCAAATGTACTCTTATTCTCTGCAGACATTCGATAGAAAGCAAAACACGCAATATCATTAATGATAATATAATACCTATTTTCATTTGAAACAAAAAAACAGATTTACCAGAAAATAATTTTAAAATAATGATGACGAATGTGGTGTACGCACATTGAGTATATTCTATACAAACGAGATACTAAGAAGAATAGATCGGATAGAAATCTTTTTCATGGCCACTTGAGAGATTATTGACATATGCGTTTGTCATAGAACGAACGGTATCTGAATGCTGGAGTTGTTAAAGAACACAAGTATGAAGTGTGTTTGTTAATCTACGAGCTCACCCTTTTAATTTGTAGTAGAGTGATATCTAAAAAGAAAATGAATTGTTCTCTTGCAGCTCCTCTTATGTTGAGCAAAAGACTATCAAGATACTGATTCAACATACTGAACAATATCATCATTTAGAGGAAATCCTTGATTTCGATTTTTTAAAGCTCGTCATGTCTAATAAGAACTATTTCAAAACAAGAGTAAGCAATCAACAATGTTGAAACCAAGAATAAATATAAGCAGTGGTATAATTTTAAACTAATAAATGTGTTGGATAATGAGCCTAGGTGAATAGACAATTTTCTTTGATTTGAAACATAATCTCATTTATGGAATGTAAATATTAATGCTACTTCTCATATTCTAACAAATAACTTACAACTTGTAGATAAATATCTGTTCTTTTCTATAAAATCTCCGATGGTTGTTCTTCAAAATGATCTTTGATTTATTCATATCATTTTCTTCGTTCATCATAATACGTACGAGTATTACATTCACTGAAATACTCTCGTTCGTGAATTATCTATGCATATCATATCTTTTTCTTAATTCACATTATTATGTTGTACTATTCCTTATACAGTCTAAGATAGCATTTGTTTCAGAGTTTTAAGTCATAAATTCAAGAAGACATTCAGATTATTTATCGAGAATAGTAAACACGATATACACATTTTAGTTATAACTAATACTGTGTTGGTAAGGGTTGATTAGATATACTGGATTTTTGTTTTTTTTGTTCAAGAATAAAAATATAAGAATACGGATCCTGCATGATTTTCGGTGCCGATAAAAACACTCAGCAATACGATCGAACACAGAAAATTGATAAAAGAGAAAATGACTACACTATTTCGATTTCAATATCTCGTAGAAAAAGCATTCAGTATAGTTAATTCTATTTTCAATTGGAAAGATCTACGTGCTTGCAAAACTTAGGACTTTTCCTAATCAATACCTTTCCTGGAATAAAGAGAAAACATAGAGCTTTAACTAGACATTTTACTTTCATATGTATCGAGAAATATATAGTCCAATCGCGAACAATTTTTATCATTCTTCTATGAATCTATAGTAACGGGGTGTTTTATTCTTACGTGCAACGAACTTGAGAAATAACTGCAAGCAGGATTGATCGATAATTAGAGCAAAATTCAACCCCAACGACTATCTATTACTAACTGAAATATTCAGTCAGCTGTAGTAGAATGTTTTGAAGTCATGCTCTAATTCTAATGATTTTGAATTTATCTATGTTTTCTTGTCAGTAGCCGCGTTTAGCATCTTTGGTACTATATGTTTATTTCGAGTCGGGATGAACAACTTTAAATAATTTATTGAATGGAATTTAAACGTAATATTAGTGTGATCATTTTTTTTTCTGTGTCTATTGTTGTTCTAAACGTAAATCTATTGAAATGCAAAGGTACTTATAGTTCAATAAAAATAACGTTCGACAAAAAAAAACGAGCTAACATATTTGAAGCATAATGAACCGAACAAATAATTCAAGCAAAAGTAGATCTATACACACCAATATCAGATAATTGTCTTCGAAATAAAACGAGAAGAATATAATCAAATGCAATCATATAAACATATTTCATTTTTTATAATCCGCTGCTTTCCTCTGGTATCTTTTAACGACACAGAGAAAACGCAAAGGAAATGCATCTGCAATTGGATAGAGAAACAAAGAAAAAACAAGACGAATGGTAAAGAATAATAGAAATAATAACGAAAATGAGAGCACAACATGCACACACAATATAAATGCTAGAGAGTATGTTAGTGTACACGAATCGAACAAAAAGAAAAGAAGAGAGAAAAGCGAGTTATTTCAGTTTAGCACTGTTTATTTATCAAGCAAATGGGTCATAGGGACTACGACTAGATTATGAAGATTTCATGATAATATTGGCGGATTGCTAGTTGCAACTGTTGTTCCTGTTGCTATTACTGTTGTTGTACTTTCAGTTGTGTGACCCGTAGCATTTGCCGAAGCATCTTCGTGGGATTTTCGTTGGTCTTCATGTCGGTGCGATAGTGGACTGAATAATCGACTGAAAAAGTTACGTATGGCATTGATTGGACCACCTTTACTGCTTTTGGTTGTAGTCGGAGTGGTAACTTGCTCGGCATTATGTGGTTCTGAACTGAGAGTAACTTGTGCAGATGTTTCAGTTGCAGATGCTTCTTGAGAAACATGATCATTACTAGCATTTATCGTTGGTGTAGATTGAGGTGAAGTCGAAGATGTTAATACATTTTTGCCACTGTCTAGAAGTGAACTTGTCTTGTCTATGAAATAGAAAATCCATGAATTTATGTTTCTGACATTCACAAAAAATATTTTGTTTGCAATATATTACCCTGAATTGTCGATGCTGTTGTTTGTGCGGTCGCAACAGTTGTATTTTTCGCTTCGACAGTTTTCGTGGCAATAACATTAGCAGCAACGGCAGCTTTTTTTTCGACGCTTGTTAATAATTCGCTTGCTTTTGCTGTAGAAAAATGAGAACAATTCGTAATAGTCCGCTAGTGTAATTCCTGTGAGGCTGAAACTGTAGTTACAAGTGGAACTCACATATATTGTACATGAACTACTTAGAATTCTCTCAACGAAAAGGAAACAAGTTACTATGGTCTGTGATAAAGTGTACGATGGCAGTTGAATAGTTTCGACTTGAAACTTTATATTCACTCGTTTTCTTTGAATACATATGTGACTTCCACAAAAATACTCGTCAATAATACAAACCCTGAGCACTGTGAGCTGTTTCAACAACTTTTGCTTGTGCATCGACTGCTAATTGTCCAGTAGCTGTTTTGATATTAGAAGTAGCTTCTGATGCCATTTCTATTCCTTGTTTCGCCTTTTCAGTAACAACTGCAGCACCCGTTGTTAACGCTTGTTGTGTTGCACCAAGTATTTCAGTACCTTTCGCTTTCGCTTTAGTTTCAGTTTCAGTTCCTTTTTCAGTGGCTACTACTTTACTTTCTTCGACAAGTTCTATTAAAAGAGAGTATGTAGTACAAAATAAAAAACTTCATCGAACAATTTTTACCAGTTTTCTCTATTGATTCTAATTTTTCTTCGGTTGTTTTTTCTGCTTCATGCACTTTATGGTGAGATGCCGCTGCTGACGCTAATTCTATTCCATGTTTAACTTTTCCACTAACAAGTGCAGCTCCACTTGCGAATGCATGTTGTGTTGCATGAAAAATTCCTGTACTTTTCTCTTTAACTTCAGATCCCTTTTCAGCCGTTGTTTGCTTGTTTTCTTCTGCATTGTTTTCGTCTAATTTAATGAAAGAACATTTTATAGCTCGGATGACAAGTTTCAAAATAGTTACATTTCTCTTGCCAATATTTCTTGATATTAATACTTAACAGAGTTCTCAACGAGATCTCTACTTCTTTCCGAGTCCTCTATAATATTTTAGCACGTGATGACTTCAACCAAATTCCCATCTTCAAAATGTGTTAGACATGAAGATCTGCAAAGGTTAGCTTCCTTAGTATCCGTGTAGGCAAATATTTTGAATCAAGACCCAATGCTTGTTTTTCGGTGTGATGTGAATTTTTTCCACGAATTCCATTCCATTGAATAACTCAACAAACAGTCTTCACTTGATGTTATTAAAGAACTATCATAGTTTTATCGTACTTAATGTTATGGCATGTTGTTTCTATTGAAAATAGTTGAAAACCGGATAGTAATGGATAGGTCAGTCGTGTATTCTTGAACTCAGAGAAACGTGCAAAGTGAAATAAAATATTATTTCGGAAACTTGAAGTCATTCCTGAGATGTAGAAATTTTAAGCAATATCTTTCCAGAAAGATCTTTTTCAAAAAAGTACTATCCCTGAAGCTATCGAACTAAGGACTGTTCATAGTAGACAGTTTCATTGGCATTAGGGATTTCTCAAAATTTGACTTGTTATTCATATTGACAAAGTATTAATTGCATATATGTGTGCATATTTATATATATATACTTGTCTTCAGTTTCGGTTGACAATGTCGTTCTGTAGAAAAACAAGGAAAAACGCTGTTTACCTGTTACCACTACTGCTTCCAATTTTTCTTCGACTGGTTTTTCTGCTTCATGAGCTTTATGATGAGAAGCCGCTGTTGATGCTAATTCAATTCCATGTTTTACTTTTTCACTAACAAGTGCAGCTCCACTTGCGAATGCATGTTGTGTTGCATGAAAGATTCCTGTACTTTTCTCTTTAACTTCAGATCCCTTCTCATGGACCGCTTGCTTCACATCTTCACCTAGTTATGATTTAAATACGTAGATCGATTGTGAAGAAAACTTAAGAAATGCTATACCCGCTTTTTCAGTTGACTCTATGCTTTCTTCAACTGTTTTTTCTGGTCCATGTGATTTATGGTGAGAAGCAGCTTCCGACGCCACTTCTACTCCGTGTTTAACTTTGTCCGTAATAAATGCAGCACCAGCAGATAATGCATGCTGTGTTGTACCTAGGATGCCTGTAGTTTTCTCTTTACCATCAGACACTTTTTCAGCAGCAGCTTTCTGAACATCCGCAACTAATTCCAAATTATGAAGACTATTATGTGTCAAGAAACGGTAAAACTTCCTACCTGCTTGTTCTGTTGATTCCAATTTCGGTTCAACAGTCTTTTCTGGTTCGTGGGATTTTAGATTCGAAGCAGCTTCCGACGCCACTTCTACTCCGTGTTTAACTTTGTCAGTAATAAATGCAGCACCAGCAGATAATGCATGCTGTGTTGCACCAAGGATTTCAGCTCCTTTCTCTTTAACTAGAGATGTTTTATCACCATGTACTTCTTTACCTTCTTCCAATTTTTCCGTGGCTAAAGTAAATCCACCAAAAACGTGTGTAAGAGGAAAATAGCAAGAAGAACTCTTACCAGCTGTTGTCAATGATTCAAAGTTTTCTTCAACAGAATTATCGAAATCTTTTATTTTAACGTTTGTTTCATGAACAGTAGGTTCAGCATTATTGAGCGATGCACTTGATTTTTCTAGGAGAGATATGATTCAAGAAAGTTCGATGTCATCTGTAGACTTACTTAGAACTAGTTCTTTAGCTTCACTCAGTATGTCTTCAACTACTTTTTCACCAGCTATAAGTGCACATTTAGTATTATCAGTTATTTCAGTTAGGTTATCTATGAAATTGTAGATATTTGTTTGAACATGAAAGTAGTGATTCGATGAATTTACCGTGTATATGATGCGATGCATCTATATCGTTTTCTTGCGTACTATGAGCAACATTAGCAGTTTTATCTAAAATTATTTGCCATAGAAAGGAAAGTCATAAATGTTTTTGCTGCGTTAAGAATCTGATGGACTCATCCTTTTAATTTTTTTAAGGAAAAGCTAGAGGCATGATTCGAGTGTTTCTCTATAGAACAATAGTATTTCTAAACAAATGATACCTTAGGGAAAGAAGAGCTATCGATAAAAGAAACAGTAAAAAACTACTTATTACGAGCCGCAGGGCTCGGGCTGTACTCAGATAACATAGACTGTTTAGCTAAGCTGCGTAGATATTTTTCAATCAGTCTTGTTTAGACACCTTTGTAGTTGAACAATGTTTTCTTCAGGCATCATAAACTCCTGTTGAGTAAGTAGCGTTAGAATACATCTTAATTTTTTTTTTATTCGGATATCATCATTGATATGTGCTATGCAATTGCCCTTTGTCCACTTGGCAGATCGATTTCAATGCTAGAATAAATTGACTGTTTCAAATTTCTTATCTCATCATAGTAACAGTTTCTTAAGCAATATCCGAATGTTGGAATCTTCTAGAAATCTAGAGGCTATTAGATCGCGACAGAAAAACTCATTTGTATCATAAAGAAGTGAACAGTCTTACCATCAACATCATGAACGATTGTTGATCCGTCATGTTTCAATTCATCAATTTTGTCTACAAAATACAAAATGACCATAAGAATGACAAAGTTAAATAGTGAAACACTTACCTTGAACAACATGTACTGCATCGATAGTTTTCTCTTGTAATACATGTCCTATGGCGATTGCATCTTGTTTCAATTCATTAGCTTTATCTAAATAGTAGATTGTAGACTGAAGAAATCGTTTTCATACTGATTCAGAAAATTGACAGAGCCAATCAAGTAATGAAATTTCTCAAGGAAATAAATGTCAGCACTCCTTTAGTTTATTCAAAAGGCTAGATATTACAAAATCTTATAGTTTAAAGAACAATTAATCGTCTCAAATACATTTGATCTCTCAAAAGAAAAGAAGTGAAAATCTCACCATCAACATCATGTACTGCTTCTTTCACTTGTTCTTGAGCATCATGAACAACCTGAGCTGCAACATGTTGTAATTCAGTTGCTTTTTCTAAAAGAAAACGAGAGTATGAATGAGAAAGTTATTCGTTTAAAACGATTCACCTTGAGCATGATGTATTACTTCTGTGACCTTTTCTTCTCCTACGTGAGCATCAGAGACTGCAACTTGTTGTAATTCAGCAGCTTTTTCTATAGAATATTCCGGTTTAAATATTTATATATGATCAAGATTCTACCTTGAACATTTTCTGCAGTTTGTTTTGCTTGTTCGGGAACATGCTGAGCAGCAGTGGTGATATCATTGTTTATTTCTGCGACATGTTCACTAGCTACAGCAACTGCTTCATTCAATTTATCTTGTGTTTTATCAATGATTTCATCAGTTTTCTCTATTATCGTAAGAAATCTATCTTTATTTTCATTAGAAGACTAAGTCATTACCTTTAATTTCTACAGATTTGCTTTCAATTTGTGCAGAATTATCATTATTAGCTGCAATTTGAGTATCCTCTAGATGATGAGTACCATTAGGATGAGGATGATTTGAATTTTCAATGACTACTTGGTCGTTTCGATGCTGATTTTCGGCGTTAACGATACCAGGAGTTTCTAAAAAACAAGCAAACAAAACAATACATTGTTTTAATAAATTAAAGACAAAACATGTTTACCATGTTCATCATTTTTTTGTGAATGCGCTTGAATCGAGGATGTATCATTCTCAGCCATTGTTGTTCGTTAAAAACAAATCTAGAGCACAAATAGAAAAAAAACTAAAGAAAATAACGTACATACGAAAATTGTGAAGAGTATTAGGCACAGCTGTATTCAACAACAATTTATTATATTCTATTATTTAGATTTGCACTGCCACAGCTGTACATACCCCTCATTTTGTCTAACGATCTGTGTCGATTTGCTAGCCTAGAGGAATCGATATACACACTGTATACATACATAAAATATCTGAAATATAAGATGAACGAGTCTAGGAAGAGAGACGAAGAGAAAAAATGAGATGAGACAGAATGAATAATTGTATGATCGGGAATTTTGGCAGCTTGTTATCTTCCAACAGCAACAAAAACAACAACAACAAGTAACCGCTTGGCGCCGTTGACCTTCTTTCTTTTTTTTTTATTCACGTACATTATACAAAAAGCAAAGAAGAAAGATGATAGGAAAAGGAATGCTTCACTACATTCGCTAACGTACGCTATTCAGCAAGAAAACACAACATAATGATGAATGCGAAGATCATATCTTTTTCAAAAAAGGTGATTGTATATATAAATATATAATTATTTGTATATATATATATATATATATATATGTGAATGATCAACTGACCTTAACTTTTCTCAAAAGATGGACATCATATCTCGACTGTATGGCATATCATCAATGGAAGAAGAATAAAGAAAAGAAGGCCAAAGTTTATTTTGGCTTGCTGCGTTTCTATCTATCATATCTGCTGCTCTCCTTCTCCAGAGAGATACATAAAGAAAAGAAAAGAAAAAAAGAAGACAGAAGTATAAACGAAAAAAACAACATAGAACTCAGAAGTCTCATCCACTTCCTTAACTGACGACACTAAGATCGACTAATGAATATATGCATTTATCAGTTCCTAAGCGCATGTTGTAGGATCAAGCAAAACAAAAACTAGACTGTACTTTTGTATTTTGGTAGCCGCTTTTTTTCTCTTTCTTGTCTACACGAAAAAAGACGTCTAACTTGATGACTGCTTCTGATTCTATAGGCACATATACAAAGAGAACGAGTGAAGTAATCTATAACGATTAATGGTAATCGTAACGACTATTCTCACAGTGTGCATGCAAGCATGTATCCTTGATGAATCAGCTCCAAGTTGATGTCAAAATGCAGTAGAATAAAGAAAAAAGAACTACGCATGCTAAGCATCAATGAAGTAATGCAGCAATTTCTTTCTCTTTTCCCCCTTGTTTACTATTATGTTAAAAGAAAATCGAACACAGACAATGTTAAGAATGAAAAGAAAAAAAGAAAATTGGGGCTCTAGTTTAAATATAGAAAGTGAAGCATATGGTTGAGCTCATCCATAGATATGAGAAAATGACTTTATTTTCATAAAAGAAGATTGTTGTTGTCAATTCATGTGATATAAAGGAATAGTGATAATTATTGATAATAATAGTTATTATTGATTGTTCCACATTTAAATTATTGAGAACTGATTGACTGGTAATAAAATAATGACATTGATTTTTTATTCATCACTGAATCATGAATAAATGAATTCGATACGTTCAGCGTTTTGAATCTGTATTTGTTCTGTCACGTAATTGAAAAGACTTTTCACTAGAAATTGACTTCCAATCATCATTGAGTCAAGCAAACAACTACGTAGATTGTTATTTTTGTGCGCCATAGCATCGAATGCGTCATCGAGCCGTTGATATCGAAGGTTGTCGCATAACGACGAAGCTATTTTTCATGAAAATAATATACCATATGCCATATAAACTGATGAAAAAAGACGGATGTCAAACATTTAAAACAATGGCTATTGATTGATATATCTTTTTTCATGATATTTAATCATGGAAACTACTCAACAGTCGTTTGATTATTTATTTTACTTACTTTTTCAAAGATGAAAATCTATCTATATTTATCAGTTTTTAAATTTTAAAATAGTTCTACGCTTACTATCATCTATCAGTGAAATCTATGCGACTATAAATAGCTGCTAATTATCCATCAGCTACATCAGAATCATTAGTTAGCAATGAAGGTTATTTTGCTGCGTTCAATTACATCTTGCGACCTATATCGATATTTTCTGTTGCATATACACTGAGAACTATTTGTACTCAATCTTATCTCGTATTCGTATTGTACAATACTGTTATTTGTAAGACTTCTTAATTCGATTTTCTCTATTAAGCCATCATACATCATGTATATCTTTGACTGTAATTAATAGTTTCTCGATCTATATTGTAAATCATGTCAAATTTGTTTGTTTTCTTTTTCAATAAGAATAATCAACTTAAAATGTATCCTACACTATTAAAAAGTTTTCTTTCTGTTCATATTATTTTCACTGATCGAACTTATCAAACTAAGGAAACAAACTCAAAGGTACTTCATCCATATTGATAAACTTATACTATGAAATAATCGTATCGCTTTATACTCTAGTCGAGAAAATAATACAGTAGAATGTTTATTCAAAAACTACTTCCTCAATATGAACGATGAACACTTGTTTTTCAGTCCCATTTGCTATGATAACCTTGTAATTGTGTATACAGACGTAAAATGTTTCTTTTGGCCTATTTTTGTGTTTTTCTATCGTCTGTTTCTTAAGAAGTACGAGTAGTATGTGCAATTCATTCAGGATGTAACTTTCTAGTGACGTAGAAATAAAGAACATGGCAATCGAAGTTTACTTAACATGAAGATATCGAGTTGTCTAATTAAAATTCTAACGTAAAGAATATCGGTTAAGGTTCCGAAGAAAATATTTTCAAACGTATGCGATATTTTACTGTAGGTCAAATGTCAATTCCCTATTTGAAGTAATGCGATGTATTGAGGAGTTTGCAACAGTCTCGACGGTGCTCGAAAAATGACATTTTAAAGTAGTATTTTTAAAATAATTAATAACACAATCATTTCATCGTACATAAAAAGATCATTTCCTCACTCATTATATGTTATACGTTTAATTCTGTAAATGGGGAATGATCTGTGATTTCTGTCTTAATAACGACGATCCAAAGTTGATTCAGCCTTCGATCTTTCATAGTACAGAGCCCTCAAAACAATAGATTCCATTCATATCTTCTGATATATCTTCATGTCCCTTATGTTGATTATCAGTACAAGAGGAAAATAATATTGATTCTTATAAGCATACAATTGCTTTCATGCATTCCTTCTTCATGTAAACGGTAGCAAGTATTTTAGAATCCTATTACTATCGAGTTTACTTTCTTTTTTCAAAAAGATATTAAAAGCATCATGTATTGATCTTATCTATCGAAAACTTTGAAAAGATTAATGTGATTTTACTTTACTGTTTGCTAATTCAATCGTAAAAATAGAACAAAAAAATATTGTGTATGGATTCTGAACAGACGTCTTCTTTATTACATAGTTCAAAACCATTTTGTATTCATAACATAATTTGAAAGTCTCCATCATCATAACATGTGTCTAAGTTATACAGTCGTTGAAGAACTTAGGGACATAGATTAGCTCTATTTCTTCTTGAATGGCATAGTAGTCTATTTTCGTTAGTAATAATGTAAAGATAGATCTTCTCAATACTTCAAAATCATACTAGCAAATGTAACAAAAAGCTAAAAGTATTAAAAAATGACACCTAGCAAGCAACGAGAAGAATAGATAACGGAAAGAAATCCTGATTTCTTTTCTAGTTTTTCTAATATTGTTTGACATTTATATTTAGAAAAAAGTAAAGATTGTTCAAAAAGTAATTTGTTAGAATACGTTCAATTCTCGATAAAGAGTATGAGTAAAAACATGAACTGTGTATCCGTGGTTATATTTCACCCCTACTGTCTCAAAGTTTCAATCTGATTAGCAATGTTTAATAATGCTACATGTTTTCTCACATCGATGTCTCCTTGAAATAGATGATCACCGTCATCAATAAACGAGTCATTTAATTTCTCGACAACTTTGTTTTATTACATCAATTAAAAAAATATGATGAAATCATTGTCCTCCAAAATAAATCTAACCGATAAGCATCCTTAACTTCTGGTCTCGTAAAGTGAAGAACCAGAATTGAAAATAATTCGCAACTTCCTTTATCGAAAGATCAATCATCTCATCTGAACAGAAATACTTTGAAAGATCTAACATGAGATATTTATACTATTCAATGACGAATTTAATGCGTAAATCTCATTTAAAACAATACTAATTTGCCATTTTCGAATAGATCGGTAAAATAACTTAGAATGTTTTGAACGATAAAATCCCTTATTTCGATTTCTACAACTTATCGATCGTAAAATTGAAATTTTCATCGTGCTAATCAATTTTGACCATACACTATAATTGACTGACAATTGAGCTCAATTAATGTGGGTGATCCTAGTTATTAAAAATGAAACAACTTACGTTTTTGAAATTAAACAATCAATATTACTAATTCGAATTCTGTGATCTTTGTTTTTCTTATTAATGTATATATTCGAAATATCCTTGCGTACACATATTCACACCCACACATGTATATACAGAGAGAGAGAGATATAGATATAGATAGTTAGATATAGATAGAAATATAGATACAAGCATACATACACGCTTAGTTGCACAGAGAGGGACAAGACTAAATAGAAGAGAAAAAAGAAAGAATAAACAATCATACCAATATTGACAGCCAGAGTATGCGACGAAACGAGAGGAATAAAAATAAAAGACATCGAGAGCGACTCGATAATCATTAACTAGACAGCCAACAAATATCTAACCAGATGAATATAGCAATGCATGAAAACCCATTTCATCAATTCTCTAGCCATTGTTTCATTACAGCAAAGCTCATCCAATTAATAACATGGCAGAAAATCAACACATACTATTCTCATGCGCATAATTTATATGTTAATCAGCTTGTTTTTTTCCTCTGCCTCATGAAAACTCGATTAGATTATATCGAAAATATACGACAATCCATTTCTTAGTAAAACACAGCAAGACAATAGAATAATCATTCTAGTACTGTTAAAGTTAGTGGACTTTACCATAGACAAAGAAAAAACACACAGGTGCATAGGAGCCCCATTGAGCACGTGCCATACTCCGCCTCTACAACTCAGCACGAAATTTAACACCTAATTATTGAATGAAAAACAATTTTCAATTATTTATATTTACTCACCAACAACATCCACATGCACATTTGCATGAGTTAATCGGATGATCAACTTGGTACGTCTTGTATGTATGAATATATTGATATTGTTTCCTATTTCATGCTATAAGATACGAATCGATCAACAATAAGACAAACATGTTGTTTCTCTAATGATTTAACAAATGAACGATTCAATCATATGTATGGATCAATGCCGTAAGGCACCTAGCACACTTTATTAATTATGTATGACCAGCTTACATCAAATATGAGATCAATATCGATCACTAATACCAGCAAATGATTAGATGAATTTTACTTACAATCAATGAAATTCATTCGGAATCATTCATTGCATTTTGAAAGATTACCTCTTTTTGCTTCTCTGACACAACCACAAAAAAATCATATTCTATATCTATTTTCCGAACCGATTCTAAATATCACCATCCTTCGATTTCTTTCGATGAACCGTGATAGGCATCAACAAGTCAAGTCAACGATCATACACTTTTGACTTCCTAAGAGCCATTCAACAAAAAACAAGAGTATATATCAAAATCTGAATAACAATCATACTCACGAATATAAAAAGTCTCACACGATATGAATCGCAAACCTATCGATACACTCTGACTTGTATCTTGTTTTCTTACCATTTTATACGAAAAGCTAATACTTCAGTAATATATTACTACTGAAGTTGTCTGAAAACTCTACGAGAACTTGGTGAAGTAAAATCTAATTGATGATCAAAGAATTTATTCTTCGATAACGAATGCGCTAAAAGATTATCACCAGCTCATATATATTTTCTTTTGTATAGAAAAGTTTTCTTCATCGTGCTACTTGGTCAGGATCACATTTTGTAGTTTTCTTTTATCTTCTATATTCTAATTTGAAACTAATTATTTTCATTGTTTGAGAAATTTTTTTAAATTCTTTTAAAACAATTATAGGCACTGAAAATGCTAACAACACAATCGTAATGATTGAATTTTCTTTGCACAGCATATACTTAATTCGTATACTTTTCTTATATTCCTTATGTAAAACTGAAAAGAAAAAAAATCAAAATAGTAAATACTTCTATGGCTTGCATTCAACGTAAGAATCGGATTGTATGATTTTGTTACAAGTAAATGATCGATTTGACCTTATTGATTATTAAAGAATGTGCATTGTTAGATCTGTGTACAAATGTGTTGTGGACGTTTGTTACAGACTCATTTATCTTTCTTTGTATATCACATACTTGCTTGTTTATGTCATTCTTAGTACAACGAGTATACCATTTGGAAAAAGAAGTTCTCGAGTTTCAACTGTAATTAATTGTGACCTGAAAATTATTTCGATTATCTGTGAAGTAAGGAAAAAAATCAGTTTAGTCTAGCTACTTATGTATTTGTTCGATTCTCAAAGTGATAAATTCAAACAGTTGCTCCGATTGAAAACGATACTATTTATGGTCAATTATCTATTCATTGATCTTTACTGTCCGTCATAGTTAGTTCTATCTATTCGAAAATCGAGCCAAATGAAATTCGAAGCGTACGTGTCACATTCAATTTCCTTCCATTAGCGTAGATGAGAAACAAAGAAAGAAAAAGATCAAAACAATAGTACCACATCAAAGTTTCCAGTGTTGTGGTTAATATAACAACAACAGAGATATATTCGTAAAAGAGAAGGAAAGCACTCATTGCCGGCATTGTAGAAAAAGTAAACGAAGTGTATGCGATCACGACTGCAATGAAATTGATATGTCAGCGAATAGACGACACTTATCGATTGTTGATGAAAGAGAATGTCGGTCATATTCTTCTATCCGAAGGAATTCAAGAGTCTCACTTTTCAAAGACAAAGACAAAATGAGCGGTATGCATATATGACATTTATTATGGTTGATTGTCTAGCAGACAAATGCTACTTGACTCTATAACGAAAGTCAAATGAAAAGGTGATGATGAGCAATACACTCGACCATTAGCCTCGGTGACCTAATCAATATGGATAATGACCATTATTGTTGACACATGTTGATGAATAAAAATGTACATTTGTAAATATGTTCGTGTCAATCAATGCTCGCGTGTCACTTATACAAGAGTGATAAGTCAGTGTCAACAAGTATGTAAACTTGTTGATCGAATTAAAATTCTTCGATTCTGTTCTTCCTGTTGAGAGGTGATAAATGAGTTTTTTTTTTCAGTCTCGTGTTGACAGGATTAGATGTTTAATGCATAAACATTGTAGACAATCCAATTTGATAAAAATTTTCGATACGATCAAGAAAAATAACGACAAGAAAATGTGTGTATCATCGTTTATATTTTGAAAAATAAATATTAGAAGCACAAAGAAAAGAAAAGAAAACGAAACGAGTGATATGTACAATGACATAGAGTGCTACATAGCCCCTTGCAACAACAACCGGTATCGAAGAACAATAATGAACATGTAATGATTACAAGAAAAAAAGTAAAACATGAGATAAACATTGAATGAATCTAAGTGCTTGTTCACCATAGATGTGATTCGAAGGTGAAGATAGACTATTGTTAACCTAAACATGATGAAATAATGAATCAACAACGAATCATGTGATAAATATTCATAGTGAAATCTCATAGAACTATTTTGTTAAAAAATTGATGAGATCAAATTACCTGTAATCGTTCGTCAATGCGATCACTGACTTTTCTTAATGTGATTGCAACATTACGGATAGTTTCTCGTCGTTGTTCTTCGATTAATATATCATTTACAAGATCAGGTAAGTTATTCGTTGTCATTGTTTGTTTTTCGCAATCGGCTATTATTGTGTTGGCAGAAGAAATTGTATTGAGCTTAGTTGTCGATACATTTGTTTGATATTTACAATGTGTTAGAATCGATGTCATACGACGTTTTCTTTTCAAATTAGGCGATGCATAACAACGTTTTACGGGCGATAAGGTGATTGTCGTCATTCTAATGAAATATGAATGTGTTGTATGTTGTTACGGATTGAAATTGGAAAATAAGAAACGATCGATAAGAACGAAAGAGAAAAGGAAAGAGAAGGAAATTTTTTTTAATCGTGTGATAGGAAAAGGACGAAGCAAGTTTATTGATTGGAGAAATTTTTTTCCTTTCGTTTTATTGCATGACCGTACGCTGTGTGACACAGACTAACTACATATATAAATGAACATCAATCTGTAAAATGATAGAGCGGATCATGTTTTCTGCTTTTTAAAATAATTAGGCAAACCGTTGCATCACACAACTGATACATTCAAAGCAAAGATAAGAAATAGATGATCAACACACGAAAACGAATCAACTTGTTTTTATATGGTGGGAACAATTTTTTTCTTGAAGCAGAAACGCCTTCTGGCATGTAACAATCGTGCGATGTCTATTTTATTTTGTTGATCGACACCATAGTGCTTCAATTTATACATTGATCAGCAAGAAAGCAACTTGCTGTGTATCTATTGGAGAGAGAACAGCAGAAGGAATGCACGAGAGAAAAAGATTGTTGTCGCGACTAATCAGAAGAAGTAACAACAAAAATATGTAAACATGTGAGAAGTGTGTTGGACGAAAAACAATATTCAATGAAATTAAAGTAACTTCATGGATAAGCTAGAGTGGAAAGCAACACCATTCGACACTAATCAATTAATTTACAGTTGCATCTGTCGTTCAGCTAACCAAGGTGGAAGACATCCGTAGAAAACGTTCTTCTGCAGATCAAAGATATTTTATAAATTTAGCAACCTGATTGATACTGAAAACATCAAAGAATATGAATACGACGGAATTAATTAATATCAACGAACTAATAGAAAATAATCGATAGAAAAATGAACGTTTTCTAAACGTACTTTTCAGATTCATTTTTTTATAGAATCATTGACAATTTAATTTTTTTGGGGATATTTACTTAACATTTTCATAATTGATCCACAATTTTTTTCTCTACAATTTAAACATACGTATCTAAGGTATAAATTAGAATGAGAGGAATACGAGTGACAATGATAAAGATTAGAATCTTCTCTAATATAACTATTGTTCTCATATTTGAATAGTATGTTGATCAGATTTTCTCTTTCTATTGACACGCGATGTCTTGTGCCACCTACTCATCGTCCTCCTACAATGAATGAACAATCGTACAGGAAACACAATATTGAATAGTAGTCACAGCATGTTCAAGAGTTATTTACACCTGCATTCAATCAGACGTCTATCCGGTGCCACACCTTTTTTCGTATAGTGTACGATGCGAGGAAAAAGGTAGAGTAGAAAACTACTAACTTCTCTCGCCTATTGTTCGAGTGAGATATACATACACACACACACATTCGTGTAGACAGGCCATTTAGTTGAGTTCTCTCAGCAGGCCTCATTTTTGTTTTCAGTCTAAGAGTCTCTATTTCACGCTTGTTCATAATCAATGACTATCGACTTTCGTTATGATAGGTTAGAGACAAGAAAAAACATAATATTCTCATTATTATAGAACTGAGTATCAATCTACTTATCCAATAGATCTTATTAATGACACGTGAATTTACTTTAATTACGCATATCTTGTCACTTGCGCTATGGACCTACATGCTGAGGTGCGAAGAGGACAATGTGCCGTATGGTGATGAAATAAAAAAGAAAAGGAGGAGAACAAGAAGAAGAAACGAAATTTGTCTTTCTTTTATCATTGGAATTTGTTTTGTTCATTGTTTATATACGAATCAATTAGAGTAACTATAGCGTCGAATGAACTAAGCCGACAAGATCAAAGACAAATAATGATCTGAAACCATATGACGTTGATTACAGAGAACAAGTCGAGAAAAACAGAATAGTGGAACGGCAGACGACTCACTCAATGGTGCATTGATCCATACACACGAACATGAGATTATAGAAAGTGACTTACGAATATAGCTATGTCTCACGGGCATAAAGAAAACGGAATAGGCATATGATGATGATGACAACAATGTTTTTGTTATTGTTTTCTTTTTCTTTCAGGCTATCGATGATAAGACTAGAAAGAATATATATATATTCATAAGAGATCAAAAACAACTTGAGTAGAAGATAAGCAACTCTTAACAGTATGAATAGATTAATTGGAAAAGCAACAATCATGTTCGTGACAATTATGAGGACAAATCTGAAATTCTTTTTTTCCTCATGTGACAAGTAGTAACATTGCTTAATGAAATAGAAAAAAGAAGTTGTACCAATCCGATCTTATCACCAATGAATAGATGATGAGTTTAATTATCATCCATGACACTATGATCTCATATTCATGAAACAAAAAAACTTCAAAGAAAAATAATTTCCCGATGTGACAAAAAATAACTTATGAAAAGTTTATTTTAGAAGAATACAAAAAAAAGGTGGGGAAAACAAAGAATTTGATCAGTGAATTTACATTTCGATTGATCGAAGTTGATCTGATTTTCTTATCTTACTAGATGGAAGGAGATTCTCTCTGTGTGAAAGTTTATTTTTAGTATTATTCGATCTGCAGTCACGATCGTGTTCATATAATCGGTAGCTACTTAGATTTCCATTTTCTTCATTCTTATGTTTGTTAAAATTGTTCTATGAGCAGGAGTAAGTTCGATCAGTGTGAAATGCAACAGTAACACGTCGCTTATTTACAATGTTGAAAGGTAAACATATCAATGAGATTGATGCACCACCGATTATACGTTCAGTTAAGTATTTTTGAATATTTCTGCTTGATAAACTGAATTTTGTCAAGTTTTGATAATCAAATTGTATTTCATCGTTGTAGATTTCATTTAGCAAAGTTAGAAGTATACACTTTTGCTAGTTATTTGATAACACACTGATGATATAGTCATGTCATGTATGTTTTCTTTTTACATCCGATTGAATATGAGTTAACATTTAATCTCAGCATAGAATTAATGCCGAACATCAAGACAAACACTGAAATTATATCAAAGTAAATCATTTTAAAGGCATTTGGTTAACTACAATGCGATTGATTGGCTTTTCATATTCCTCGTATCTGTTTTACATAGATTTCTGTGACATATTTCATACAGTCAGGAGTATCTTTAGAAAAATTTCTATCTTAGAAGTTAATCTTTTGTTTGAACTTCATGTTCAATTGGAATGAGTTGAGATACGACAAATTCTACAGTAACAGAATGCTTATATCTAATTTTAATGCAATTATTTCGTGTCAAAAAAGTAATATATATGAAGATGTAAGTTTAAGAATATGGAAACTGTTTAGGGAAAAATCTAGATTTTTAAGAATGAGCACGATCTGCAATTGGTTCAGGAAGATGATTTTCATTCTCATCAATCATTGCAAAGAACAACTATTAGTTATGTTATGAATAATAATGAAAATAGGTCAAAAATAAATTAAATATTAAAAAATCTCTCCAGAATGAAATCATCTTGGACTTTTAGTTTAAATTATCCGTATTACCGTAAAATCAATTGTGATCTCAAGCATTTTTGAAAAATTTTTCCTAAGCGTAGAGTTGCTAATCTAGCAGCTTGGTGATTCATCGTATATTTGCACAGTGTTAAAAGTATGTTTAAAACAAATCATTGCTTTGCTGCACACACTGATGATAAAGAAAAACTTATTTCTGTTCAGCCCGTGTATGTTGATTGTAGTTGCAATTGGGAAACTTATACTTGATTGTTTTTTCCCTGATTTGATGTGTTTTTGTAGAAAATTCGTTTTTACTGACTTTTTATGAAACATGTATCTTCTATATTTCACATGTATGTATATGATATTTTTTCGGCAAACTACTCTGCGCATTTGCTTTCCTTTTGTATCTTTCTTCTTTTGTTGAATTGATAATACATAATTGAAATGCAAGTATGATATGTCATTTTAACCAGTGCATGTTTAGTGGCATTCTTTGTACTCGAGTATGGATTTGTTTTGGTAACAATGATACTATGCTGCTGATTACCTTTCTTTCTGTTTCTTTCAGATTTTTGTGGCTGTCGAGAACGTCGATGTGACAACTGAACTAATGTAATTTGTTAGACAGTGCCATATATCAGGATAGCACTGAAGATCAAAAGGATAATTCATATTCCCTAAACTGTTGTTTCTAAACAATATTTCGTTAAATTTTACCAGAGAAAATCAATAGAGTAATGCCTGTTACGGAGACAGTCCAATAAACATATCTTGTTATAAGTAGGTTTAAAAGTAATATCGAACTCAAAATTTCCATTATCAACAACTTCTAGTCAATAACTTTCTTGTACGAATTCGATTCATCATATATCGAAGAGAACTTAAATCATAGGTGTTGGGAAGCGCTTGGTAAATAATTTACTAAAATAATTATCTAATGATTCATCATCAAACATATTTACATAGCCAACTATAACCACAGACAGGAATATTTTTCATAGGTCATCATTGATCAAAGTTTTCTCATGAATAATTAGAGATGTTGGCATTATCTCATTGACTTCAGCACACCTGTGCGAATATATTAGGTCTAAACATGAATTTTTTGCTTGCAATCCTTGTAGTTTATTTTCCTTCGTTTACTAAGTAACGGCAGTGAAATCTCTATCGGCTAGATACTTACTTCTATTGCCGGCTAAATTAATTTTTTCTCTTCGTGCACTGGCTTTTTTAAAGAAGATACTATTGGTTTATTAAATTAAATATCATTAGCACTAACGTAAGACATACGATATTATGATCTCGAATTCGGTGAATTTTTTTTTCGTACGCTAATATAATTTCCGACTTCTATTTTGTATTGTAGTAGAGATGTATTTTGTGAAACTATCAGTCATATAAAACTCAACAAGCAATAAGAGTTTTCATCAGGATACCAATAAATATATTACGATTTGAATATTTCTTTTCAATTTTGTGACATTTGAATAGTTTTTTCTACGTTTCTCGATGTCATGAAACAGCTTTCTAGTATTCATTCATGTTACAGTATGCTTCCAGAATATGGCGCTAGGTGTTAATTAATGAAATATAGTTTCGAAGAAGAACTGCATTTTGCAATGTAATGTGCTTGCTCATGCCATTAAAATCTTTTTTAAATATTCACTCGTATTTTTATACACTCAATCGATATTTTTCTATGAGCACAAAAAGTTGTCAACTTTGTTGCCATTGATTTAGATACATGGAGAAAGTTGACGAGTTATCTATTCATTTTCTGGTTTTAAGACGAGTAATCATCTTGGAGATAAACTGTTCCGATTGTACGTGAGATATAAGTCTATAGAATAGTATGTTTAAGAATGACATAGACACTGTAGTTACACTAGTTCATCACAGAAAATCGTGTGAATCTATAACTGCTGAATTCAATCTTATTGCGATCTAAGGAGAGACGACAAAGATCAATATTCCATAGTTTTTCGAGAAAAGTGCTTCTTTTAAGTAGATACTGACAAATATCATAAAGAATCTCATCAAGTACTTAATGACGAACTAAAGAATCGTCTTATTGATAACGATGGATTTTAAATTCGATATCTCTGTTAAAAACTGATTTTTTTTGTCAGACAGTTAAGCTCATGATGAGTTAATGATCGATTATTAGCTCTTTAAAAGTGATTGATATGTTTAAAGGATGATTAACAAAATATATTTTAATTCGTACAAATTCAAACATAATCTTTTATCAGTTGATACTGTTTTCAATATACATTTCAATCATCGATAAATTCAAACTATTATCGATCCTTCTTGTAGGTATCCATTTCAATATTGTATGTTTTCAAACCACGATTCTTTCTTCTCAACAATAAATAAATCTTGTAACATCTTTTACTTGAACGTATGAGATCTAATATACAACAAATAATCAATAGAAACATGAATCGATCTGAACATTAATCTAAATATATATATATATATATATATATATATTTATATTTATATGTATATAATAATATGCAGTGATAAAACAAACAGAAAATAAAAAAAACGGATGAATACCAAAGTTTCGTTTTTGGTTTTTCTTCATCATCGACATTATTTCAGTGTTGCAGTCAAGCATATCTTACAATAAACAAACAAAAAAGGAAATTATATACACTAGAATAAGAACTAATTCTGATTGACTTGTACTATCGGACAATGTGTCGATAAAAAAGAAATTCATGACAACCAATTCTGATTACTGTTCCTTGTTCGATTCGAGCAGGTCCATCCCATGACGATTTAGAGTATGATTCGATTAAACAATTACATTTTGACGAATTTTCATTTTCTTGTTTACTAAAATCCGCATCAGTTATGATATTCAAACCATAACGAAGATCGTCAACTATTGTTCCATATTCGCTATAATTTAATAATTCAAAAAGATCATGCTTTCGATCATAATATAAACAAGCATGTCGTTCGGATGTATATTGACAAGTGCGAGAATTATTAAAACCTTTTAAACAGATATCATTCGATGGAGATGAACCAAACCAAATAACATATTTTTGAATGTAAATAACATCATGTGAACGTAAATGAATAAGAGCAGCGTGAGATAAACGAAATCGTGAGAGATCAATTAAATGTGAAAATGCATTTTTCATCGTTTTTCTGAACATAGATATTAGGTTAAACTAATAATAAATTATGTACAAAAAAGAATTATTTACTGTATATGTTGTCGTTCATGTGATTCGTTGTGATTAGCAGCGATTGGAGTATCGCAATCATTTATTTGATTTTTTGTAGATTGTTTTGTTGTACAATTGGATTCATTCAATGCTTGTAATAATGTATCGATTGTATGGAAAGTATTGTACTCATTTTTTGATGAATCTTTGGTGAGATGATCATTCTCAATCGATGAATATTCTACAGAAGAAAATTCATAAATTTGACCGCTCACAATGTGATCAAGTGTGGCTTGTAGTATGTCCCATACACATGGATCGTATACTGTTGAAGTTTGATTGAAAAGAAGATTATTCTGAAATGAATGAACATATGAGTTTTCATTTATTAAATATTTAAATATGAAATTTGACTGATAACAATATGTTTGCGACGAGTTTGAACGAGAAAATAAGTTTAAACACGAACCTAGAAATGTAAGCTCATGTATCGATTAGTAATTCGTGACAAAAGTTAGTTAAGTAAGAAAGGATTTCGAAATAAAATATCGGAGAAGATAATGTTAAATGTCTATTTTTAAAAAAATATTGTCATAAACTGAGATTTTCAGTAACTTCTTCAGTTACTTAGCTATCTGCTATCAATCTCAACAGAAGACAAACAGAAAACCATGAAAGCATTCATATCTAGTTTTAAAAAATATCTCATCATAAAAGACTCATTCAAAATTGATGAAGAAGTTCTAGACCGGTCGAGTAAAAGACTTTTAACGATCGTAGTTAATGTTACAAATTTCTACCGATACTATTAACATAGAATACTGATGTCTCTAATCTATGTATGCCATAGATATATCGATCACGCATACTCTTATTTCGTCATTCGAGTAAAATAATTGCATGTGAAAACCAAGTACCATATGATGAGACCTTTCGTATACTTTAGATAGTACAATGAAGATAACATCCATGCGTACATTGATATTATTCTTTTAAATCGAGCGCGGTTCGCTCTTAGATTTGATGAGCGTGCCATAATGGAAAATGTTAATTTCGCCTTTTCTTTACTCTGTGTGTTTTATTTTGAACAGTGATTGTGAAACTTCAGAACTGTCTGCTTATGAGTGTTAGATATTGTCATGATTAAATATCAGAGAAAAACATTCAATTATATAATCTGTATCTTTGCTTTACGAAAACAAAACATGCATTCTTCTAAGGCATCTTCTTCGAAATCATAAAGATAATCATTAACAAACCGATAGATTGTTTATGAAGATACAATTTCAAAGTGTTTTCATTTCTAGTTTTACCTTTACATGTTTGTCGTCGTTGATTTCATTTACATTGTTGATTTCGATTTCACAGATGCTTTTCTGTTTTGTATTTGCTTTTGAATAAAATTTTTCAATAACTTTCGGTATTTGACTTATCTCAATACGTTCTAATCGATGATTATGTATTGCATTTGATAATAGATAGTCTTTGGTTTGTTTCAAATTTGAAAAATCTTGTCGAATCATATTTTGTTCAAATTGTGAGTATTGATGATAGATTCTTATCCGTTCACTTGTAGAGAAATGGTTTTTCTTTGTTAAATAACGATCGAGTATCGGTTCAATATGATTCGGACACATCCATTTTTCATTTGGTAAAGGTACCGTTGTCATCGATGGTGTAAAACAATCTAAATGATAGGTTAATGGACAATAATCACAATGTATTGATGGTCCTTGTTTCAACGAAGATTTTCGACATATGAAACAGTAATTTTCATTATTTAAAGAATTGTTTGGATTATAATTATAGATTGAATCATTCGACATTAATATTGGGCCATGAAATTCTCCGGGACGACATGAAACAATTAGATGATGTAATGTTTCTAAATGAGTATTAGACATATTCAAAGGATTAATAATAGAGGAATTAATGAACGATGATGAATCAATGCGCTTTCGTTTGATGCTGGATGAAGAGAAAAGCAAAAAGTTATTTTTATCTTTTTTATCTATTGTTGGACCGAATTTAATATCGCCAAATGGTTGCACCAAGCGTTGATCGTTAGATCCTAAATAGATGAAAATATTCTTGATAATTGGGATTTATCGAAATATTGTAGTTCAGCAATGTGTTCAACCCAAAGAAATACTCACAGCAACACAAAAGAGGTATTCGGTGTCTATGAAATAATTCGATGATAGCGCATTAGTGAGTGTTCTACCCTTCTGAGATTTGAGAAATGAAGAGCTTCGAACATCATCTTGTTTTTTATTACAATATGACAAAATATTACATGTTGTGCAAAATAATGCATGTATTTATTGCAGAATTATCGCTTTTCTACTTTATTGAACCCTAGCGATTGCAAACTTCTGCTAGTGTTAGGTTTTTAAAATTATGAATGAGACTTTTTTGATACTGATATGAACATTAAATGTCATCTTGCTAAGAATATAGTTATTTGAGATGATTTATAGACTAATGCGAAACAAAATACAGACAGAGATATTGTTTTACATCGACTGAAGGTGAATAAAGTTCAAGTTAATCAATCATCTATGTCGAATTATCATCTTTCTTCAAGATAAATATAATAAGATGTCATGTGAATATAGCACAGGTCATTTTCTTATTACCTTGTCGTCTTATACAAAATATCTATCAAGTCAAATGACATACTAATATGTGACAGTTTTCTCTCAAATTAAGATTAATAGAATCTTGTAATCATTGTCTCTAAGCATTGTAAATTATCGAATGCCAACCCGTCTACGTTAAAGTAGACGTTTAAGACATCAGTAGAAGAGAAGAAATAGTTATTCTTGATGTGTCGGACTTGACAATTTTTGATATTTTTACTGAAGTGCGTGTTCTCAAAAGTAAATTATTTTCGTAGCAATGCGAAACTGAAGAAGATTTGTCGAAATATGAACACGATTGAAACTAAAAGTATCTTGACTCCACAAATTTCTACTGTCCTATTTCAGTTGATCATCTAAAACAGACCACAAAAGATAATTCGATAATAACAACCGAATAGTGCTTTCGATAGTTCTCGCGGTGAACCACAAGAATGATGTGCAGCGATATCCGAAGGAGCATTTCTTGATTTGTTAATGAAGGAAATATCTTTTCTCCAACGATCAAAAATTTAAAGCACCGTTGGACGCATCTCAAGAAAAAGTACAAGTACGCCTTTTCACGGCCTGGCTTTATGTTTTTATGATATATCCTACTTATAACTTTTTACTCAAGATATTCATGGGCAAGAAGCCAAATGATACATTTATTCGAGCTTAGATAGTGGCTTTACATGATGCTGGTTTCAATCAAGTTGAAATCTCAAAACAACTCAAAGTTTCACATTGTTGTGTACAAAATGCCATCAAGAAATTCAAAGAACATGGTATATACGATGATCTTAAGCGTTCAGATTGATTAAAAACAAATGAATAGTCGCCGCATACTTCCCTTGAAAATATTAGTGAAAGAGAATTCCCGCCTTAGTACAAGCAAAATAGCGTCGGATTTAAACAAAAACTTGCCAAAAACAATCTCAGCAAAAGCAGTACGTCGGTATATAAATAGTTTCGGCTTTGAATACGAGGTAAAAACAAAGAAGTAATGGTTAAATGCTAAACATCGACAACGACGTGTTACACCTGGTGCATACAGAATTCAAGTTGAACATGTGACGATTGGGAAAATGTCATTTTTTTCGGATGAATCGATGTTTTATGTTATGAAACGATAATATCTTTGCAAAATATAGCGTTCGGAAAACGTTCTTCCTGAATGTTTGGAACAAACTAATGTAGGTGATGGTGGTGAGATTGGAATCTCGAGCTTTGCCAGAACAGCAGCCAAGATTTATATGGAAAATATGAATGGTCATTTGTATAGTGACGTGTTGGAACATGAATTAAAGCAAGTCATCACAAAAATTACTAACAGTACCACCAAAATAATCTTCCGACAAAGCTTGGCTCCCTGGCATGCATACTTCGGATATTGTCAACGAAAAAATAGCTAAATTGAAAATAAACATACTCGAGGGAACTCCAAAGTCAATTTATTTACAGCAGGTTCTCAAGGATCATCTTCAGGAGAAATGGAGCAACATCAATCAGGATTAATGCATCAGTTTAGTTCAATCAATGCCTGAACGAATCCGGAAATGTTTAAAAGCCAACGGTAGACATTTTTCTAGAGTTTTTCAAAAATAAAGTGAACATATGAAAACGTCCGTTAAACTTTTGATCACTGAAGAAAAGATATTTCCTTCATTAACAAATTAAGAAATAGTCCTTCAGATATTGCTACACGTCAGTTTTGTAGTCCATCGTGAGAACTATCGAAAGTACTATTTGGTTGCTATTATCGAGTGATCTTTGTTGGAAAAAATATAAAAAATCAAAGGCGCCTTACATTTTTGTGGTCTGCTTTATATTCTATTTTAGAAATACTTGAATAAATGAATGAATACCTGTTGGTAAATTGATTTGTCGCAGTTCTGAATCATCTCGTTTATTCTTTTTATGCTTTTTAGCATGTAGATTTTTCTTTGGTGTAAATAAAAATGGTTCAATAGTTGCCTGTTGTTGATTTATATTCGACAAGTCTTCTTTTGTTGTTGCTATTGCTCGACAGTGCTCACAGAGATACGAATCTTTTGCAGTATCGTCTTTCGATGATGTTGAATTTATACAGAGTAGATGAAATGTTGCTGAGCATGTTATACATGATGTCATTTCGCCGAAACATTCACCACATAGGCTACAGCCACCATTATTATTAATCTTATCAGAATCCATGTGAACTTCACTTTTATCCGATAGCATATGTTCCGGCTTAGAATTTGACTCTGTTTTTAATCTTTTTGTTGAATTATTATTATTATTTGAATCACTTTGAATAGAACGTTTCATTTTAAACTCGATTATTTTTTGGTTTTTACTTGATCCTTTTATTGGCTGTATCTTGCTAATAGTTATTGATGAAGAATGTTTTGATTTTGAGCTTTGATTTATTGTTACCATAGCAGAATCATTTGTATTCAATGGTACACATTTTGTCGGATCTACGAAGAAGAAAATAACTTTAGATTAGTTTATTCGAAAGATTGCTGATGAATATCGATTTGAATTTGATTGATAGCATAAGTAAAAGTCGAGATGATATAAAGCGACAGTAGCAAACTGACATTGATTTACATCGAGCAAATTTTATTTGTTGTACATAGAAGTGAAATTAAAGTGAAAAACGTTTTGTTCGTTTTCTATCATCTTTCCTGCACTACTATAAAACATGAGTAGTATCATTGGAGCTTGAGATACAATGCGAGCTAAATGAAAAACGTAGCACTTATACGTATCTTCCGGTGGTAGGGAGAGTGTACGTATTTTAAATAATTTTCACTTGTATTCGACAAGTATTGACTATCCGAAAGTTGAGATTGGATGGTTCATTGTCCTAGTCGTGAACAAGAATAATTCTCTTGTTTAACTACTCTACATCTTTCCAATAATGGTGACTTGTTGTCACCTACAAGAGAAGGCTAGTCTTTCGCCAGGTTTATTATCATCATGCTATACATAAACTGAGAAATTTGAAGTTGACATGTAGATAATCATGCATTTAACTTCGTATGCGAAACATAGTCTGGGACAAAAGCTGATGACTCATTTCATATTTTATCATTACGTATCAAACAATTTAAATATACAATTTTACTTGAAGACAGATTGTATGATCATAGAAAATGTTTAGATCGATATTGTAGACAAACGATTCATTGAAAAAACCTACAGTATACTTGCAAAGTAAGTGAAAGCAATAGATAATGATGGATTGAGACATTGGAGTAGTCCAAGCATTTCTGTCTACTCAGTCCTTACACTGAAAATATCTGTCTATAGATACTTACTATTGTATCTTAATGAACTTTTCATCTCAGAATAACAAATTAGAATCATTGAACATGTATCGTTGAGAAACACAAACTAAAACGGTAACTAGAGTGTATAAGTAGTATATTAGGAATCTGTTCTTGTCTTCAAAAAACAAACAGTGTATCAATGCATTATTATTATATACGTATGTGAAAACTATGTGTTGATTACATTGATGTCAGACTTATCAAAGTGTAAGTGAATAAATTCATCATGAAAATAGATAGCATAAAACAAGCTTACAATCATTGGCAAAAGCAATTATAAGTTGTTGTGCATATTAAACTAACGACGACTTTGTCAATATGTCTCTTAATGATTCTATCAGTGAGTTCATCCAATGTTTTTGCCTAGAAACGAGATTTCGAAAAAAAACATTCAGTTGAACCAATCGGACTTTTGCAGAGGCATAATCGTCTAAGTGCAGAACACTAAGTTTACAATCAATCATTATTTGTTAGCGTCACTCAAAGAATATATCACACTGGTCCTACTTTCGCTTTGTTTCATATAATCTATTTAAATAGAAATATATTCATAAAACGAACCATTTATTCCACTATTTGGCATTGATGATGAAGACGAACGAAAACCAATGGTAGTATTCATCATTGATTATCCCATATTACATACACTATAGAGATTGTTCAAGATAATCTAAAATTCAAAAGAAAAACTCCAACATACCATCTTTAATTATAGTAAATACACAGACGATGATAATGAATGAAAAATAAACGATAAAGAACAAAAAAAACAAGAATAAACTAATGAACACGAGAAATCATTGTTCTTCTCTTTCTCTCTTGTTTCTCTCCTATGGATCATCAATCTGAAAGACTTTTCTGATAGAATCAGTTATTGTTGTTCACTGTATATACATACACTAAACTGAAAAAACAAAACAGAACCAACAAAAAACAAGTAAACAAAGACGTATCAGGTCCGTTGATTTGAAGGATGCAATAGAAGATGTGATGGTCCATAAATTTCAATGTCTTCTTCATTGTCATCATCATCATCGTCATCATGCTCTGCTAAAATCGATTTATGATAACCATTTTTATCAGTTGTTTTATTCAATGTATCACCGGCATGTTTGATTGATGGTACTCGTGGCAACGTAATATATGTCTTTGGTGAAAATAGAATGTATGAAATAATTAATATGCTTAAAAAATTGACTATTGTTACAACACTTATTATTAATTTAACTCGATAAAGTTCTGTAACAAATGACATGATGAATATTAATGCTGTTGGATAAATAAACCAAACCTATTTGAAGTTGAATGATAAAATATGATTATATTATACGTATAGATATAGTATTTAAAATGTTTCTTACCATACAACATGCACCAAAATGATGAAAAAATTGTAGTTTTTCTAGATTTTCTTCTGCTTGTGTTGTTTCTTTTAATTCAAATACAAATAAAAGCATCACAAAACAACGAAATAGTAATGAAAAATAATTTGCAAATGTTTGATAATGGTTCGAGTCCGTTACGGGATTTTTCGTCAATACACTTAATATGTAACAAGAACAGCAAGCTATTGTATATAGAACAAATAACATGACTGTCTTCTTTCCTTGACGCAGTACCGGTGTATTAACTAACCATCCTATAATTAAAATGTAGATAAAAAATAACATTCGAGATTATCGATATTAGTGAGATCAATCTAAAATACGACAGAACTATTATTCAAAATCTCAAGTCAATAGTAGTCATCCTGAATGTCTTGACAGAACGAATGCTTACATTCATAATTAAACGGTGAAGCACCTCTAAAACTGACTCATAAGCATAGTTGGATAAATAAAAAACATGTGACATGAAGAATCATCGGTAAATTATAGTTGTTTTTATTTTATTTAGGATTATAAACCTAATTTATCATGAAAGAAATCATTCGTAAAACGACTTCAGCTAATAACAGAGACAAACCTTGTAATTCACTTCAAAAACTAGCAATCGAGCGGAGAGTATTTGTCAAGCGATTGTTGGATACAAGAGTTCAACTTGTCAAAAACGATGCGTTTTTAGAACAATTTGAAGTGTACGTACAAAGTGTTGGATGTAATTAAAACCGTAAACAAGTCTATAGATTATAAACTACATTGGACTTTTCAGACATTTTCGACAGATTGTATGTGAACTCATTCTATCTCAAATGAGTCTGTGAATTGACTAAAGGAGACCGCCTTGTATCAATCTATTTCTACTATCGATATGATGAGATTCTCTTGCATATTTAACTCTCCTCGTATCTCTTTATAGATTGAAGTATTATCATTAATATTAATTTTACTGATAGATAAGCCTTTTGTGTAAAGGTTTCTTTTATTCTTGAAATAGAAAACATTATGAACGTATGACATGGAAATCGATTAAAGTTCATATATTTTCTATTGATATTTCTAAATTTATTCGGCAATATAGATGTGCTACAATTGACTTTCTATATAGAAACACAAATAAATCAATGCTTGGAACTTTTGTATATGTTTAGACTAGCAAGAGGCTTGCTAAAGACATTTTTTCAGATCAAATATTCATCGTTGCGCGTCACTTTCAAATAATTCTGATTATTCATTACATAATGAATGGGTATCATAACTACTGATGGTGACAACTCAGAATATCGTCGAATTATTATGCATGTTACGCAATACTGCCGTTTTCATACTGCAAACACTGCCTGTATACGACACATCGTATTACGACTTGATGATGATACCATACGGCATGGTATACAGTATTCATTCATAGATGATCCGATGGAAGCGGAAAGTATTTGACCGCAGTACTGGTACTTAACTATGAAAGTATTCTATAAGGCAACTGTTTACATGCTGTAAACACTCCGCATTCACGTCCTATTGATGCAGTACATCGATTTCATAATTTTCTATCATGAACTCTTGCGATTGTAAGTATCACTTTAATATATACAGATATATTTAGTTATGAATTAGACTAGCCGTCACAATAATTGAAATAGTAGGATACACAGAACCGTATAGATGTGTGATACGACTGTAAATGAAGAAGATATCGTCATCGTATTTATGCTGCATACTATCTTCTATATACCGTATTTGAAACATGTACGGCCCGTTTATGACGATCGTATTAAAACAACTGCGTACAGTCGTCGACAACGTCCCGTTTACATATAACTGTATACAAATACTGTATATTGCACCGTATGATGTCGTAAGTCAATGCACTATGTATCATTACCGTATTGTAGTCGAATCCGCCGTATAAATGCCGTACTGTTTGACATGGTTAGTCTTGTCTGATTCGACAACAATATTTTACAGTTTCAGTTTTTTCAATAATTGGTTCACCTTGAACTATTCGATTCACTCTTCTATGGACCAATTAGAACTATTTTCTAGAGAACGATTGGGTGAAATTTGAACAACTTAGATAGAACAATAAATCGAGAAACTATATAAACTAAAAGACAAATGCTGCGAAATATTATTATGGAATCAGAAAAAATGCGGAATTTCTGTAACTCCGTTGATGATAATTACTTAAAAGAAAACTGAATTAGGTTATCCATAAAATCAAAGTTCAAACTGTCATTTTTCTTATGAAAAAAATTCACTCTTAATTATCAATAGTGAAATAATATGAGGATGAAGATTATTTTAGAATGAAGTTTCGAAACATTCTGCACATTTGATTGTTTAAACGCAATAGTTATAAATTCTCACCAGTGTTTTCATAATAACCTGTAAATCGGTAAAAATGTTTAATTATTTGCCGAAACACGTTTAAAAATAATTGATCGTAACCTGTTTTAACGATTTACAAATGGAGATGTTTAAGCACGGTTTTTTTTCCTGTCTACATGTCTGTCTAGGTTGAGCCAGTGTATTTCCGATAGATACATGTATTCACAACAATGAATAACAACTCTAAAGACTTTGAGAAACACTTGACACAATTTAATTCATACTCTCAATGCTATTACGGTACCGATCGTCCTTGATCACTATGGAAACGTTCACATCAACCATCGTTCATTCTATACATGTTCTGCTGAGCACTACGATAAAATCATTCATTTTTTTCTATTAGATAAACACTAAGATTATGGTTTCTCTTGCAAAAAATATGTCCTCCGCTTGACATTACACATGTCTCACTATAAAAAATTGAGGTTAAAACTAACTCTTACTATTTCAAAAAATGTAATCAGAATGTGCATCTGTATATTTCATGCGATATCATCTTCATGAATTTTACCTTTGGCAATGAATAAAAGTAAAAGAATAAGAATTGATTCACCAATGATTGTAATTAAATTTCCAATATGTATTAGTATGTAAACACCAATACCATTATAAGCGAAAATGAAATAATGCATTAAATTAAAAGTATTACCAACAAAGAATAATAATTGAAATAATAAATATGATATTAATATTGGATGTTTCATATGTATTGATGAACGCATTTTAATTATAAGAAAAGGCAATGGAATAAATAAATAGAGTAATATACAAACAGAATATACTTCAACAAGATCAAACATATCAAATGAAAAGTGATATTCGAACCGATTGTCACGAACAGTTGCTTCAGGATTACCGTTTACAATCCATATATCATAATTGATTTGAACATTATCATCGACTTTTTCCCATTCGCATGACACTGTATTCCAATAACATGATATTAAACTTAAATACCAAAATCTATCATAGAATAAAATTACATTTCAATCATAACCTTTATGTACATTTAAAAAAATGCTGATCTTTCGTTGATAAATAAGTTCTTTTCTTCCTTGTCTACTCCTCGGACTCGAGCAATATTCGAGTTGAGAAAATAGAAATCACGTACAGATTGAAGGCATACTTTCTTTTTCATTGCAATAGAATTATTCAAAATAAAATACTCATTGATTCGATCACTTGCATGACAAATGAATTGACTCAATGGAAGATTTTTGATTCACGAAAAAAACATTTTCTGCTTTTCTCTTTCGATTCCAATTATCTTTTTTTTATCGAAAGATGTTACCCATCGTTCTAGTTGATACAAACAGTCTTTAATTTCGATTAAAATTATATCGATGAAAGACTCTGATAAATGTTGTCAACGCTTGACTTTCGATCATCGTAAAAATCAAACTTCTACTTTTCTTGAATTTTTATCTTCTACTTTACAATAAGAATTATGTAATCAAATTATCCATTGTTCTGCATACATTGACTGCTCACTCCAATGCATAAATAAATCAATAATTCTTTTTATAACTACACAGTTAATGTCACTAAGATCTCTACTTATGTCAAATTTCGATTCAAAATTCGTAAATCGATATCACAGACACAATCTTTTCGATTATCAAGCTCATCATCGTTTTTATATTATTTACCATGATCTCTTGAATAATTACAATCTAGATAAGAAATTGAACAGATTCTTAACAATGTTTCTTTGAAGGTTGTACCTCTGTATATTAACCATATTCTAGTATTCAAAATGTTTGTGCCCATTGACAACATCTTTTCGATGTCTCTACTAGGAGTGCTCACGTGACAAATTTTATTGTCCTTTCCCTACCCTGCAAAATAAGAAGATTTATAGGCAAATTCATACATAGGATTATGTACTATTTTTTATGGGCAAAATGATGTACAAAAAAAGATACATAGTTGGGTGTCGGTGTATGGGTCTGTGTCAGTATGATTAATAGTGAGAAGGACACTCATTCAGACATAAAGGCTCACCCAAGCCGATACCTCACCTCTCAACAAAAGAAATATCAGCGTGCGCATTAACATACATTGATAGCGATCGCCTATTTTTATTTTTAATAGTACTAGAACAGTAAGACAATCTAGAGCTATTACAATTACTAATGTGTATACAATGTTACGCGATTCTATCAATCGTCTCTTTTCGCTTTTACTAATCTCACTGGACTTAACGTTTATCGTACGAATATAACATTCTTATTCACCAGATGATAACGTCATTCGAACCTCTCATACCACGGTCTACGTTTTCAAGAAAAATCAACATAATGCTATTTTCGAATTGAAGTTAGAATGAAAAACATTTTTCCGGTACGAAGGTGACACATTGTCCTGTGAACACCTCTCGTCTCTACCATCCATTTCGATAGCGTGGTCTTTTCTACTTGTGTCACTTTCTAGAAAACAAATAGAAAAAAAGAACAATATTTTTTCGTCAATTTCAGAACATTTTTGAATCTATAGGAAATAAATGTCATTGAAATCCCACAATATCATAGTCTAGTAATATAAGCATATTGTCCTTAGAGAAAGATTTTTCATAAATATACTGAGCTTTTTATTATTTGTATGTTTATCAATTATCAAAAATACAATCGAACGCCTTCTATGAACAGTAAGTACTTCCATATTAAACCTAATACTGTTGAGAGTACAGACGAAAATAATATCTTGATCAACACTGATGCATGTAATACATCTTTTGAACCTATATTCTTTTCATCTGTCAAAAGTTCTCTTCTGAAACAGCTCATCCTACAGGTTTATCAAGACATAGATCTTCTATCGTTGAAATTTCTAACATCAACTAATAAATATACTGTAAGTATAGGCCTGCACGACAAACTTTTCCGTATGCCGAAAAATGATCGGGACAATCTCTAATGTCTCACAGCCCTCTAGCTGTAAGTTCTTAGAATAGCTTTCAACACTCTACTTTCCATTATTAAATCATGATACATCTTATGGCGAAAAACTAAGAAATTTAATCTAATCCAATATATATAAAATAACACATACCTCGGTTGATTAATATCACGTATTTTAAATGTAAATTGTTGATTGTGTATGACATTAGTTGGTTGATCTTCATCCGAACACAATTGATCTTGTTGACATGGTACATGACGCCAAAAATCTTCTTTTCCCTGTCCATTACATTGCCTATGAAATGCAATAGTTTGTATTTGTTTCATCATATCAGAACATGATTGCAAACGTTGTTTTTTATACAATGGTAAAAAATAATCATAATCAAGTATAAGAAATAGAATTGTTTTTGCTAGTGAACAATTATTTGTCGGACAGTCAAGTGTTATATTTCCATAAATGTAACCGAATGTGTCATCTGGACGATGCTGATCAGTTTTTTGTACACCAAATTTAGTTAATAAACGAAAAAATTCTTTTGTTGAATAATGACCATTCAAATGAAGAGCGAAAATAAATGATTGAGTAAAAGTAAATGTTAGAATAAATGAGATTATCAATCGTATTAACATGGAAATAAAAATTTAGCTAATATTTTTCTTCTTTTCTACAATGTATAGAAATAAATAAATTAGAATGTTTAGTTTTCCTTCATAATATATATATATTTTTTTTTGCATAATAAACAAGCGGAAACAGATAGACAAGACAAAAGGATATTGTAATTTCATTGGTTTAAATAGAGGTCACTCGAATGCAATGTTTAATTAGTAAAACAGATTAGAAAAAAAACATTTCTAATAAAAAAGATTCTGTTTTTTATTTAAAAAATATTTTTCTTCGAGAATACTTTGATTAAAATTCATAATTGATTTAGATATGAGAGAACAGTTGGTAAATGAAGGATCATTTTGCTTGGTTGTTAAAGCATCAATAAGAATAAACTGACGAGTGTTAGTAGTTATTTGTTTATTTCTTTTCGAGTCCATCGATGCAAGAGAAGAGACGGATGAAACTTGCTGTTTTTTTTGTGAAAATGCTAGAATAGAAAAGTAATCAATGAGACATTCATTTACTTGTTAGATAGAACACGTATCACTTGACTTCGTTTTGCTTTAAATGTATTCGAAACTTTGTGTTTCACAATATCTCAATAATCATGAAAAGAAAACGTACCTATCTTTTTGTAGATATTTGTTTTCGATCCATTAAATAACAGCAAAAAAATGCCAAAAACGGCCCAAGCACGAAAGAAAGCTGTAAGTTTAGTTGTTCAAGATGATACTTACAAAATCTAATATTTGTATTTTCACCATATTTTAGTTACAACCGATTGGTTTCCGTGCCCAACCCATCATCATCGATGGTCGTGGTCATTTAATTGGTCGTTTAGCAGCAACAGTCGCCAAAACTATTTTGCAAGGTCATAATGTTGTCATTGTACGATGTGAAGGTCTTAACATTAGTGGATCATTTTACCGAAACAAACTTAAATACTTGGAATTTCTCCGTAAACGTTGTAACATCAATCCATCACGTGGTCCATTTCATTTCCGTGCACCATCGAAAATTTTCACACGTATTGTGCGTGGTATGGTACCACATAAAACTGAACGTGGTAAACACGCATTAGTACGTCTACGTGCATTCGAAGGTATTCCAACACCGTATGACAAGAAGAAACGTTTAATTGTTCCAAGTGCTTTACGTACATTACGACTTAAACCACGTCGTCGTTTCACTGAACTTGGCCGTTTGTCAACTGAAGTCGGTTGGCAATATCAAACTGTTGTTGCAACATTAGAAAAGAAACGAAAAATAAAGGCTAAACATTATCACTTACGACAACGTGAATTGAAAAAACTTAAAGCTGACGCATCTAAAAAAGTAGCTTCAGCACCACAAGTTGCCAAACACCTCGCTGTACTTCAACAGTACGGCTATCAACTTTAAAAGAACGGTTATGTTTTCGTTTTTCTTTTGTTTTGTTTTTGTTGTTTTCTGATTTCTTTGTCATCTGTGATTGTACTTGAACAACAATAACAAAAAAGAAATTCATACGTATGAAAAAAAGAATAAACAATAAATATCGAAAACATACTCATATACATATAGATATATCTATTCGATTTCGTCGGTCTGTGTTTCTTTTTGATTCTTCGTTTTATTTCGAATACTCAGTTCTACACTGACTTCATTCAGCGAAATTAATAAGACAAATAGAAGTCTCAATTAACTGTTCATAGTCTTTTCGAATTATTATCATCGCAGAATAAAGATTGAAATATGTCGATCATTAGATAAATGAACACTGTTGATCTTATAGTGCAGGACTGACGAGGAAACCGTTAAGCCATCGACGCATTGTATCTAGTTGTAATTTAAAATTATTCTTAATCGTTGAAGAAAACAAGCATATTTTATTAAATTCGTTCTGAGTCTACAAAGTATTGCCTTGTGATACAATCTTCTAATACATAGGTTGTCTCTTGACTTTCCTTCATGATGGATTTTCAGTAGGACGGTTGAAATTTGAATGGATATAGTCCCATCAACTGATCATTGGCAAATGGGTGTCACTGCATCTGATTTCTCGAGGACTCCATTAAGATTGAATTGTAGAAACTTCCAGATGAGAGTAACAAACGACGTATGTATAATGAATGATAGTCATCTTTTGCATTTCTCGTTTTTTTCAAAAACCGACTACAAAATATGTACTACAAGTCAACGTTGGAAAACATGACAAGCCAATACGTAAAACCGAATGGAATGCTGTAAAATATGGATTTCTAGAAAGTGTGATGTCTTGTTCGAGATATCATCAATCCTGTGAACTTAATCAAATATGAGTTCACAATGTATGAAATAATTCTCATTTGAAACATGAACAAGTTTTAGTCAGTCGATCAATTTTATTGCATTTTATTGGGGTTGAAATTTCCCCACTGTATAATTTAGAACATCGAGATCAAGTTTATTCTAATCGACATTTTAGGTTGTCCATAAAAGACTTAGTATTTACTTCATATCGCATTTATTGATTCGTAGAATTAATGCAATATGGTGCTGCATTGACGAGTGATGAAATCATCGATTACGAGTCGTTTACGTTCCGACTATGTTGATGAAAGCATAATTTCTATATAAGAATGTTTACGAATGAACAAAAACATGACACTCTTTTTAAATACAACTATAAAAAGCCTAAAGTTCTTTTTCAATACTTATCTCTCTGTTTTGGATGAGCTTCTTGATCTGATTCTTGTGTATATAGATGCGCAACATGAAAAGTTTTTCAAACAGTGTTTGTCATTGATGAGATGATTTGAAATCGGAGGGTAAAATTTTATGAGACAGTCTTTAATTGTTAGATTGTAGAAATTGGTCTTGATCTATCATGTGGTACTCACTATGTTTCTGCTTCGTCCAGCATAATCATTTTTTAATGCACCATCGACTGGTTTTTTATGTTACACCAAGACACTTTTATTCTTTGGCTCCATGATATGTCACCGGAATTCGTCGCGATTTTTGATGAAGAAGACAACGTTTTTATAATTTGACTTGAGTATTTTACTGTTCTGCTTTCAGCATTGTAAATTTCAGATTTTTCTTCATCTCCTTATAGATTTATTATTGAGTAGGCAAGTTTTTTCGATTGAAGTCTTCGTTGCCAATTAGCTTTATGCTAATTCGTAGAGTTTGGTAAACTGATTGCAATCGCTTCAGGCACTATTCAAGTTAGACTGTCTTGTAATAATGCAGCCGATTTCCACTACAGTAGAGCAAGTCTAAACAACTAAATCCATAAAAATTTGGAAATTTATGTTAATTAAATTCTCACCAATCGTGAACTTGTAGACTATATGTCTTCATTGACTGAATATCCATAGTCTTCAGTACTGTGAAAGCAAGGAATATAAATATTGGGGATAAATTTTAAAAATAGACGCTACTTGCACTGTGAGTGATCCACTTTTTTATTTGAGTTCATCAAATAAACGTTTTCAAAAGTCGATTAAGTCGAATATCACCTAGTGAAAACGATAGTTGTAAGAAATGCTATGCATACTAAATTATAATCAATGTGAAAACTGCGGACTTAAAAGTCCGACAGTTACGTATGTGTACTTCAAAAAAAGAATGAGACAAATCAATCATTCTAGAATGTGTGCACAGATGAAGTATCTTGGTAAACCTTTTTGGGAAACTCCAAAACTACTGGTCATCTCAGACATGTCTAGGCAATTTCGTTTCGGGATGCAGTTTTTGTTTATTTCGAGACCTTTTTCGGGCGATATTCTTTTAGAAAGCTCGATTTGGTTCAAAACTACTATCAGATTCGGAATCAGCGTTAAAAACTGAGTCAATTTATATACGTTGTGGATAATTCTGAGAAAAAAGTTTTTTTGAAAAAATCCCTGTATCACCCCTCAGGGATTGTTTGGTGAAAAATGACAATTTTTTCGATAACTCAGCCATTTCTTGCCGGATCCTTCTCATCTTCGAACTCGACCGAGATATTCATCAGGCAATTCTGTGCACAAAATTTTAGCTCAATTAAATGTATTTGTAAAGAGTTATCGTGTTAACGGCCGGCCGGCCGGACACACTGACCGATTCTAGAGTGTACTCACTTTTTGAGTACACAAAACTGATCTTCTCTATGAATGTTGATCAATATTGAGAAAATCACTGAATATTGATACATCCAACTTATAAATGTTATTGAAAATATTCAATGTGCCGTTATTATTAGAAGTTTTATTTAGACTATATAGTTATGTGGAATTCGATTAAGATGTATCAAAGATTATAGTTTTGAATCTTAACAGCTGAATCATAATAAAGATCAGAATTTCTAATAAAGGTTCAATTCTGAATAGAGACTCTTTAGGTAAGAATACATTTCGCTACCTTGATTTGTTACGAACTGACATAAATTTGGTTTACAACCATGGTTCAAACCTGTACCTATGCCATAGTAAATTCGATAGTTTCTCCTGAAAATGTTATTTCTTTTAGTCTTATACAATGAATATTTAATCGACAATGGAAAATTGTATCTTGCTCAATTCGTATTGCAGAACAATCATCCGTCGAATTGTTTTGAGATTTTATAAAAATGAGTTACAAACCAGTAATTAATAAAACTTGTCATGGCAGATAAGCTAGCTTCGAAAAATGTGCTTGCTTGAAGATTTCCGTTCGGTATGTTATTCTCAAACGTAGAAACAGAACAATCTGGAAGAATGAACGCGGCCTACTTCACTGTTACTTTTCTTCTTCTTCTTCTATCATATTTTAGGAAGGATTTGTATTTCGATATAGTTTACGCATTTATGCCGTCAAGGAATACACATCTATAAAATATTTGGTTAGAGTTGATGGTTGCACTATTTTAAATTCAAAAATTCTTTCACATTATAGACATCAGGATAATTTCTTCTCTGTTTCATTTTACGGATTAATCAGCACACATTCATGAGACCTAGCATGAAAACATCTACATTTACAAAACTCATTAGCTGAAAAAAAAATTAAAATTATGGTTAGTTAACTGAGGAAGCAAAAGTTCTTGTTTGGTAGAAGAAAATCATGTTACATAACATCATCTCTCAATTCGTTTTCTGCATCATTCATAGCACATGTTTCAAACATTCAAATTTGACAATATAGCAGAAAAGAACTGTTGTTCCATTTGTGTTCCTTAATGGATTAGTGTAACGACATTTTTTTATCTATTGATAGAAAATTATCTAAACATGATTCTCAGTTGATCTGTTCATTGTTCTACAACATATTTTAGATGGTAATTATGAGGGTATTTAGTGTGATAAATATTTTCTTTACAATTGAAGGTGATAGTAAATAAAAATGCGAATGCTTCTGATGGTTATTTTATCATGTCATGAATCAAATGTATCCTTCGAGTAATCTGTACCAGTAATCTAAATAATCTTTTATCACAATCGAAATCAGATTGATCCTATTGGCTCTATTCGCATTTTTCATTTTGTATAGGCCAACTGTTGCTTCCCGTGCGTGTACATACATACTCCTTCCATTTATGCACGTGAGAACGACTATAACTGTAGTTATCATCTCTTTCATGAGCTAATACTACTTTTCATTTCGATAGATGAATGATTAATGGGCATATTGCTAATAGATGTGTTGTCTTCTTTTGTCTATCTCAAAAAATGAAATTGATGTAAGCAATAGAACACATTGATGTTGATTGTTTGTTTGAATATCTAATGTTAAAGTAAATAACGAAGAAGATTTTGGTAAACAATCAATTGATTTAGCACCTCACACTAGTATTTCATCAAAATAAACAATAATGAACGGAAGCTTTTGTATAAAGAGCGGTCGAAAGGTCGTATCAATTTTATGAAACTAGAGCACGTAGACAGATTCTTCATTATCATAATTTTTGCGTTTCTCTATTCTCTTCTTCTTCATTTTCTCGCTCCTCTTCTATTCACTTTTATCTGACTGTTGCCAAATGTTTCGCTTCGTATTTATTTCCTGTTCAAGTTAATATTTATCTTCCGTTCGTTCTTTTCTAGATGCCAATTGAAATGGTAACGGATGATAATAACAATAATAATTATTTTCACGACATAGACGATCAAAATTGGATATTAGAAAAACCTATAGCAGTATTTGCTTTGGATCCAGTTGATCGACGTGTTTTAAAAGTAGCCGATAAGCGTGATGCAGTTCAGAAGAAGACATTCACAAAATGGATGAATTTCTATTTGTCGAAAAGACACAGCTTACATGTCGAGGATTTATTTCTTGATTTAAGAGATGGACACATACTTTTATCGTTGTTAGAAACATTTACCAATCAAACAATTGTAAGTTGTTGCATTTTGTTTTGTCGATGAATACATTTCTCTAGCGAAATCTTTTCCTTTTCATCTAGTCTCGCGAACGAGGTTCATCAAAATTTCATGCATTGAGAAATATTGAACGATGTCTTCAATTACTTGAACAAGATCATAACGTAAGTAGTGAAAACAAACAATATCAAGGATATTTTCTATTTATTTGATCAATCTTCAGATTCGTTTGGTAAATATTCGACCTGAAGAATTAATCAATGGTAATCCTAAGTTGACATTGGGTCTCATTTGGCGTATTATTCTTCGTTTTCAAGTAAGTTAGTGAAACTGTCAATGTGTTGAGATCGAGTGAGTTCATGTATTTAACTTCAATATTGTCTTTATTTACTTTTCGCTTATTTAAAGAGGCATGAAATCTGTCTTTAGAATAAATAAAACACTGTGCATTTGTCCTATTCCGCACTCTAATATACATTTAAAACCGAATCAAAATCCATGTGTAACGTTCATAATTTGGCTTTGCAAAGCCTTTAGACGTACGAAAACCGATCTATAATGAAACTTTAATTGTTCGTAAGCTCATGTAAAGTAAATAATACTTTGATTTCATTACTTTTAATTACGTTTGAGTAACGTGAATACATATTGTTTTTTTTTCGGTTAATGTCTTGTTTTTCTCGATTATCAGGATTTATTGTTAAAGAAATAACTATTGGCAAGCCAAAACTCAATAATGATAAAGTATTGTAATCCATTATGCTAACAATTATTGATTTCAATTAGCTGCACTGCCCATGAATGAATGTTGACTTCGATCACAGAATAGCACTCGTATGTGTATATGTCATGAAACAATATCAAATAGGATCACTACTCGTCTAAAAAGAATAAAATGATGTTTTTCATGAATGAACTTTCATAAACATCAACCGTTTTGTTGTTTTGTTTCTATTTCAAACCAATTTTCTTTGCTTCTGTTTCTATTTTTTGTCTTTCGAATGATATAAAATGCTACCAAGTAATAATTTTTTTGATCGTGCATCAAAGTTTCCTAGATAAATTGTAATGTTTGAGGTTGATCTTGACTATAGCAAATGAAAGACTATTGAGAGATCCTTAGTCTATAAGATCAACATTTAATTATCCTCACGGTAGTACCAATGATGTTGAACGTAGACGAGAGTATTTGAAGATTAGACAACTCGTTTCGTCTTCTACGCATCTCGATTTAACGCATGCTGATATTAAAACAATTACATTTTCGGATTCAACAATGCTTACAATAACTTCGACATTCGAGCCACCACTAGGTCTGAGAGAAAATCTTCTACATTGCAACTTGCAGAATCATGCAGAATTAAAGATTTTTATTATACATTATTTTCTATAGTGAATGAATGTGTAATGCTACTGATATAAACTATGTATGTTTGATTCACTTTTCTCTATTCCAATAATTTATACTCGTGTCCTTATATCTCAAGTTCATTCAAGCAAGATGTTTTTCGGAGAAAAATTTACTTCCGTTGTACTTAAATAAGCTGTTAGTGACTAATATTCGAGTTATATTGAAAGATGTATGGGCTCTTGTGAAATCAACTTTGATAGGGGGATTTCTTAGAGACAGGTCTGCGATTTTCACCTTTAGAAAGAGAAAATGAAACTGCATAGAATTATTATTGCAAGAGTTTTTCGATAATCTTGCTCAGACGGTTCCAATACGTTTTTTAAAAACTAAGGAAACCAAAGTAATATTTTAATATTCAGCAGTGCAGCAAAATCTTTAGCTGAAGTGCAATCATCTAAACAAGATTGTTGTTGAAATGGTCAGTCAGTCACAAGTAATGTCATTGAATAAAAAGTCTTTACTTTGTAGAAGATGTATCTGATGGCCCTGGCAAGAATCGTATAGAAGACATCGCACAGTTTTGATGCCCATTTTTAACCATGAAAGTTAAACGTCTTTATCCAATTCCCATCAAAAATGATTTTCAAAACACTGACTCGTCATATAGTTTGAAGTAGATTTTAGTCTGCGCTTCAGCTACTGTTATCTCTCTCTAAAATATATCCAGTACACATACTAAGAAAAATTAATAGAAACTTCAGATGAACATAATTCAAGGAGACTCTGCATATTCGAATATAATGTTCATTTTAAAAAGAACAAAGCTAATCATTGAAAATAGGCATGTTTCTTGATAATATTAATTACACAATATTAACAGATTTCGAACGATATAATTGATTAGATTAGCTACCTAGCTTTTTGTTTACTTCATTAAAATAACATTAATATGATTTGTACTTTAGTTTTCTGATATAAATCTGCCAATATCTGATGAAATCATTTCAACAAATACTCAATTGATAATACAGTCTAATTCAATCCTCGATTCTTCAATGTCATCAGAATGTAAATCAATAAAAACTGCTTCGAGAGATGCATCGATCGATCAAATACCATTGAATTATCGTAGTATGCTATTAGTTTGGGCACGTCAACAATGTGAAGGTTATCCAGGAATTTATATCGAAAATTTCACGCATTCATGGCGTAATGGTCGAGCATTCCTTGCTATCCTTCATCGACATTGGTTAGTTTTAGAATTCAAATTCTTCTTTCTATTGTATTGATTTTCAGTCCACATTTAATTGATGTTAAAAAAGCGTATCGTTCTTCAAATCGAGAAAATCTCAGACAAGCATTTGAATTTGCACAACAACATTATGGAATTACAAAACTAATCGATCCCGAAGGTAGCTGAATATGAACTTCTTAGATAGGATGTGTCTATTGGTTTTTCTTTCATGCTCAGATGTGGATACTGATGAACCTGATGAAAAAAGTATTCTATTATATATTGCCTATTTATATAAAGCGTGTCCAACATTACCCAGCCATCCTTTACTCCAGGAACATGATCGAGTTTGTTTTCTTGTAAATCAAAATCTTCTGAAATATTTTGTTATCATTTCTATTAGCTTCGACTTGAAAGCGAACTATCTTTTCGATATAAAAATTTCGCATCTGATATTCTTAAATGGATACGAATGCAATTCGATTATTTGAATCGTGTAATTAAATTCAAAGATATAGATGAATTTCAAACGTTTGACAATATTCTCGGAAGAATAAAAACTGATGAATTATCTGCATATAAACAATTGTTGTATCAACTACGATCGATCGATACTGAATTCAAAGTAAGCTTTTATGAAATCTTGTCAAGAAACTCCAAGCATATCTAGTTATATATTGGATTTGGTTTGCGACGATAATTATTATCGACTTATGTATTGATGATTATTCAAAGATTTTCTTTCAGAATCACTTGTCGCTTGTTTCACTGATAGGGAATGATCCGTTGAATTCTAATTATATTTTGCATTTTCAAAGATGTTTACGTCTGATAGTATCAGATTAGCAATCGAAAAAGCAATAAACCTATCTATGTACGCATTGAGTTTTGTAATAAGCAACGTTTCTTTGAATTGAAAGATGGATAAATTTCTATGGAAATGTTCTCTATTGTAGACCTTTTGTTTCGCTAATAATCAAACATGTTAAAGTTGGATGGGTCACAAGAACTATGCTAGTATTCCTTTTCTTTCTGAATTATTCATCGGTTAACATTACAAGAATTTGATCACAAGAAATTGTACTCCTTTTTCAAGGCATTCGCCTGAAAAAAAGTTAAAATGTTGCACGTGAGAAATCATTTCATTTTCAAAAACGAGTATCATACAATCTATTCATCGATCATTACATGTTATCTTTTCATATAAACCAATTGAGAGAGATTTAAGAAACTCGTTTCTAATTCATGCATGATTCGATACTAAGAATTATGAAAGAGACAATGGCACATACGTCATTCTTAGGTGCCTCGTAGAAGAAAGTTAAATATCTTTATTCTGTAATACTCAGCTAGACACTCTGCTTGATCCTTATTCTTTTTTCATCGATAAACAAGTAACTGAGAAAATTTGGAACAAAAAAAAAGCGATTCATGAAGAAAAACATGCGCAAAATTGTATCAACAATTGAACTATTATTTCATCTGTAGAACTCTATTTATCCATTGAGTTTCGATGTGATGTCGTATTGTCTTTTTTTTCTCTAGCAGAAAAAATAAACACAGAAATCTATGTTGTTTTCTTTGAGTTTCAAATCTAAAATTTCATTTGTTTACAATCATTGTCTTTCTTGTGAGCTCTGACTATCGAGAGTGCATCTCATCAGTAGTCGTTTCTATCATGCTTCGAATCAAATATTGTTTTCAGTAAAGAACAAGAACTCATTTAATGTCTATTCGTATTTTCTAGAACGAAGAACAACTCATCAAAATATAATATTCACAATCAAAACTACGCATAGATAGATAGATTTCTTTCTTTTCGACTCCTATTTATGAATCCACACGGAATACATAAGTCGATGAGTAGTATTTTGACTGAAACCTAAGTCATTCTATTTCTCGATGCAGAACGACATTGTCTAGATCGCTTCTGAAGTTTTTCGAGTCAGACGGATTTACATCCTTATTAGGTAAGGTGTCCTGCCTTTTTATTTTAGACTTTACAATTCAATCCTCCGTTACAACCTGATATCGAATCCATAAATTCAGCTTGGCATGAACTTGAAAAAACTGTTCATCATATTGATAATCGTTTTAAAAAATATAAAAAGCTAGCCAATGATTTAGATTTAATCGAACGTGATATTACAAATATTGAAGTAAAAGTTTGTTGAATAAAAACAATTTCATCATAGATTTTCTTTTCCTATTGAAAATTTATCGTCTATGTTCTTTTTTTGCATGTAGTTAAACAAGTTTGATACTGCTTCGAAAATGAATCGTGTCAATGAAATAAAAATAAAACTAGATCAATTATTAAATTACAGTGAAAAATTATTATTATCCGACGAACAAAATCAGAATCTTCTTGAGCGAATTCATCAATTAAATTTACGTATTAACACTCATTTAGATTTATCGTCAACCTTAACAAATAATTTCCGACAAGTGAGTAACGATGTTATATACATAGATATACTTGATCTAGAAGTGTTCATCGTATTAAGTAAAGTATGATTTGAAGTCTGTATCGTAGGTATTTGACATTTTAGAACAAGCATCGGTGCAATTATCGTTTGCATGTTATATTTACTTCTTGAACTCCAATAGAATGTCTTGAAAATGTACGCAGCTAAACATAGATTGATAAAAGTCATAGTCTATCGAAAGAAACGACAAGAATAATATGCCAGTTTTGAAAGGCCAATAGTGACAACCTTGGAAGAACATCTATCATCCCCCGCCGCCTACCTTACCGTCAAGTCTTATGATGGAAAGAAACCGTCATGTAGAGTTTCTTCTTTTCTTTAGCATTGTTATACGTAGAGATAACATCAACGGCATACTGACCGGGACATTTTCATCAGTGAAAAAAACCCTGAAACTTCATGATATACACGCTAGGCCATAATAGACATGTCACTTGTTTCAAGTTCATGAAGAATATATTTCAAGTATAGGGTTGAGTAAATTGATTATTCCGTCATAGTAAATATGATGCATTCGGTTTTATTCAGAAGAAAATAAATCTCTGTAGAATAATACCCAACAAGATCGTGCTTTATTTCAATAATTCGATGACTAACTTGATTAGACTATATGTCAGTAGAGTTGCTCTGCTTTTCATCAATAGTAGATCATGTTTGTAATACATATTCTCTAATTAATTGAAATAAAATTAGTGTTCGCATTTCCGATTTTTTTGAATGGCTATGAAGATGTACGAAAATCAAATTGGAATAGCAACCGAAGAAAATATGACCCATCAAAATCTTTCTAGACAGAAAAAAAAAGAATCAAGTGTACGTCAAGCTGATGAACAAGTTGATTGAAATCATCTGAACATAGACATCGTCGTTCAGACAAAATTCTTCATAGATTAACTTGACATTTTCAAGGTTACTGTTTTTGCTAAATCCTACACGTGTCATCGAAGTCCGAATACAAGAAAAATCCTTGATGATTGCTATTGATGACATCATACAAACAAAACAACATACATTCTTTGATAATATGCATAGGAAAAAAGGAGACGTAGCAAAATTCCTTTGCAACATATTGTATCGTCTGAATCTATCTGTCCTTCAGATGATTTGGGTTCGTTTTGTATCAGCACGTTTTATTCAAGACTATAATACGAAAAAGAAAAAAAAAGTCATACTAGACTTAGCTAGATCAGTGTTTTCATAAGAACAATAAACACATAATAAAATATTTTTGTAATGTTTTGCAATATGCATTCAATCAACCTTGTTCACAATCTAACACACTAACCTTTCTTCATATTCATCGGTTATTACATATAAGTTTCGAACTGACATGACAATATGTCTATTAAAATGTTAGTGTAGAGATGATTACTATTTACACTAACATAAATTAAACAAAAGTGTTTTTCTGACCTTGTTTCTGTTGGAATCATTAATTGTAAAAATAATAGAAAATGATCGCATTATAGTTTGGTTTATTTTTTCTTGAGATAAGATTATTCAAGTAAAATTCTATTTATCGAATGTGTAAATGAACTCCATCTGATATGAGAGACATAAGTGTGATATCCAACTGAGCAACTCACATTAGTCTATAGATAGGACATATGAACATGTTGATCGTTGAATAATGTCGATAATTGCAATAACAAACAAGAACGTTGCATTTGTTTTTTATTTGTTTTCAGACTCGAGTCTCATCAACAATCGATAATGAAAAACTGAATGTGATTATAACAGGCAACTTCAAACATGATATTGATTTATCAAAACTTAATACTAAAGATTTAGTTGAAGAACTTCGTTCGATTGAATCAAATTTAAATATGCTCGGTCAAATACATCAACAGCGTTCAAGATATATGTTACAAATGCTTTTTCCAATATCCTATGAAGACCTTCTTATACTCTATAAGCAACATAAGGTTAGACTATGCATGATTTATTCAATCAGAAGCCATATGTGACTTTCTACAAAAAAAAAAAAGAAAACACGCAAGGCCCTTTGTACAGAACTACAGAAACCCAAAAGTTGAATAGTGTACTTGAGCTATCAAGTATTAGCTGTTGATATGTGTCAATCTATTTCTTGAGCTAACTATTAAGCACTAAAATAAAACAGTCAGCTGCATTGGTTAACGAAGAAAAAACGACCAAAAAGAAAAAGAAAAAGAAAAGAAATTGTATGTGTATATTCGTATACATATGTATATTTATATACGTATATGTATTAGATAATGGGACAGGTCATCAACAGTAATCAGCCTTGTTTTTTAAGGGGGGTGGGAAGGAAGACGATAAGACTTTTTCTTTTCTATTCTTTTGTACTATTTCGTCTGTACCAATGTCTCGGCAAATAGAAAAAAAGGAAAATACTGTTATACAGACGCTATCTTATCAACAACAAAAAACTACGAAAGAATCGGTTGATACCATCCATATTAACAGTAACATCGATTATTCAACAAATCCATATTGCAACCGTTTGTGAACATATGCATTCAATTGCCAGCATCGTGCGCATAGATTGGTAACTTGTGTTCATTAGACCATCAATTGTGAACAAGTGATGCAGCGCTCTTTTTCTTATTCATCTGCCGATCATCGCCATAATCAATGTTCATCAACAACAGCAGGTCGACATTTGCCTATTCATTTTGTTTATGATAAGAGCAATGATTATTATTCGTCCGACAATGATTCACAGCATCAAACACATCTTCAACGAACATCATCAACAAGTAGTTTTTCTTCAACAAGTTCAGCTTGTAGTGCTAGTTATCGTATCTTACCGGTACGTTATTCATCGGTTGATAGAATCATACCGAAACCACCAACAGTAACAGCTAATGAACGTGGCATCAACGTACGCATACGGTTTGATCATCCGCCTCATCATCATCATAAACATAATCATTATCGGCATCATCGCCAGCATAATATTGAAAACTCTGAACATCATCATCATCGAAAACATATGACAAAAGAACATAATCAACATTTTGGTTCTTGTCCTGTGCTCGACAAACAATGTCAAAAAGCATCATCATCATCATCAATTCCATCAAATATAACATACATTGAAACTCGATCAATTGTGCGAGGCTCTTCAAATGATCAACTTCATCGAGATAATTATTCAAGTTCATCGATTTCGAGATCGCCAATAACAAATACACGTATAAAACATATCCCACTTGATACAAACGTTCTATCGACACGAGTTATTCGACAAGATGAGGAATGATTGATTGAAAAAAAAATATTACATATTAGTCATGTAACATCTAATGAATGAATCGTTTGTTTTTCTCTCTATATTTTAGGATTTTGAAAATAATATTCTTGCACAAGCAAGTGTTATTAAAAATATTCGTAATCACATTCGACAAGAATATCAAACAGTATCACATCACGAATTACGTTCATTAGTTAATCAAACATGTGATCATGTACAAAATCTATTTATAGCGTCAAAAAATTATTCTGATCAGTAAATAAGAGTCTATTCTTTGATTGAATGTATCGTTCTATTTTCATTTAGATTAACTATTGTTGAAACAGCTCTAAGTCTTTTGAACAATCTGACGACACAAATCATTGAACATGAAACTCGCTTAGTAACACAAAGTTCACTTATCGACGATGAAAATTATCTTCATCGTCAACTAAATGATCTTAATGAATTACATAATCATTTACGAACATATGAGAAGTCCATTGATGAACTTCTCACACTTAGTAGACAACTAAACAATGACAGTTTAATTCACATTAGCGACCATTTAGCATCACGGGCGAAGCAAATTACTTCAGAAATCATACAAAGGTTCTCTAGTGATTGCCACTCGTAGTTCTTGTTGTTTCACCGATAAATATTATTTTCTAGGAAACGATCGATTAAAAAAATTATTGAGACATATCGATCGTTCCATAAATTATTTGAACAGGAAAAACGTATACTTCAACTTATTGAAAGACGTATACAACATCTTGGATCAATATCCAGTGATATTGATAAACTTCTAAGAATGTCCAAAACTGTTACGGTATTGAAAAAAAATTACATCTTGAAAAGAATAAAGAAACTTATTTCTAATTTTAGGATCTATTTAATGATCTTGTATCTCGAGCACAACCGATCGAACATATGAATGATGTTGCTGTCAAATACATACATGAAATTAAAGTAATGCTTAGTCTATAGAAAAAGAAAAAGAAGCCCGACAGTTAAATTACATTCACATTATAGTACTCAGAAAATGAATCGATGCAATAGACGTAATAGAAATCATAAGAGTTTTACTGTGTACACACAAGTCCCATTTTCGACTTAAGCTTCTCAAATACCATCAGCATGGATTGATCTTATCAAGGCGAAATCTCTGTTTGAAAAAATTCTTGCTAAAGAAATCATAGTCACTATGTATTTTGAGTCGAAGATAATATCGGTGGAGGAGTTTTGTTGATTTTAACATGAACCAAATAAATAACGTCTCTGATCTTCAATGACGAGTTTATCAACGAACATTAAGGCAAGAATTTCCTATTGCAAACTGAAATCGACTATTATTAACCTGTATAGAAAGAAAAAGTCCATCGCTACATTCCAAAGTATCGAGAAGGACTATCGGACTATAGTAGAAACTTAATTCATACCGTTTCGCATTACGGAATGTGCCAACTAAATGAAGAAGTACAGTTTTTCTATGAATATTTATGAAATCAATGCAAACTCCGACCTTCCGTTGAATATCATCAACGATTAACGTTTCGATAAATTTTTAGCCTGCTCGCACTCTCATAGAATAGTATTCGCATGAAAATATTCTTTTCTAATAACAACGAAATCAGACTATTACCAATAAAAGTTCGCCGTACATGAACGTAGTAGAAAGTCTCAAATAATGACAAATCGATTTATCTATTATATTCGAAAAAAAGCATGTCTCATTATCATGATATAGATGTATGATAAGAATTCGAAACAATATCGTATGTCATTATGCAAGTTAAATCCAAATCTTAATGCATCAACGTCTAATCAACGACAACAACATTCATTTGATGTTCGACGTGCTTCTCGAGTTGCTTTAAATATAGTTGAAGAATTTGATCGGTAAGTAAATTGAAACATGACAAATAGAAGTGAATTTGCTTATCTTATATTTTTAGACATTATGCTAATCTTCTTGCTAATATGGAAGAATATACACGTTCATTTATGAAGAATTATAGCGTAACCGGACAAGTAATTAAACTTGAAGTTTCTTATCAGTGATTTATTATCATCCTATTTATAGACATTAAATGTTGCTGTAGATTCTGCAACAACAATTGTTCATCTCTATCGTAGTACAATGCAATCTCGATATAACACTACTGTGGAATCTGTATTTTTCTCTTCCGATGAAGAAGAACAATCGATTTCACAATTGTCTGCCAAACAGAACAATTATGAAGCAGGTAATCTAGATAATGGTACTAGGCACAATTAATTGAGCATATGCCACTTTATCGCTTATCACCTTAGTTCTTTGTTAGATTGATTGATATTGTTTCTGTAATGTTAGAGTCCTTTTTTCTCCAATGATTCTTCCTGATGATGGAAATATCTACAGCATAATCATAGAAGCATACACAACACACACATGTGAAGCGTCAGAAGAATAATTAGAGGATATACACAAGATAAGAAGATACTTTACTCTTGTACGAACAAGGACGAATTCAACGAGCACATTTATATTCTCACACTGTAGTTTCTCTTTCTCTTCTCTTGTTTTATGATCAAATGCACACAAAGAAGGTCAAATCGTATTTTATACTGGATAGACTGCAGTACAATCGGCCTTCTTTCACATGGTTCATTTTTAGTTGCGATTAAATGAGATGCTCAAATGAACTTTCTCCTATCATTGATTTAATCCATCTGTATATGCTGACTTGTTTTTTGGTGTCATGTTAAGCATACAAAAAAAAACTAAGTTGGACAATGTGATCAAAAGAATATACATACATCGGCAAACATAGATTGCTATCATTCTATGTTTATTTGTGACGACAGACATACTAAGAAACAACAGCTGATGACAATAATATCTAAGACGACGACGACGACGCAGAAGAAGAAGAGAATATTCGCATTATCATATCCATTTATCTTAGCATAAATGACATTTAGGCATGTTTTTTTTCCTATATTTTTACATGATAACAGGCAACTCTCTGAGATATCCAAATCGAAGTAATACAATCGTTGCACAAAACAATCTTTCATCAAGTTATTGTATTTTATGCCTATGTTAGACTTGTCAGTAATAGTATACAGTATGATATGCCTGTTATAACATGCATTAGACACCACCCATTTTTTGTCGATTGTATATCCGCGAACATGGCCATATGAATATAAGATATATACAACCGAAGGACTATAATGAGATAGATGTACAATCACGATATTGACACAGATCTAATCTTCTCGCTTGTCACATGTGTATATGAATGTGGCGCTGAGCCAGTTAGTTCAGTCATTTCACATTGAGAAGAAAAGTGAAAGAACGATAGTGAATACATATGTATAAGTGTGTGTACATATGAAGAGAGAGAGAGAGAGAGAGTGAAAAGGCAGTAAAAAAATACAACTAATCGAAGCTTGTATGCTAAATGTGCATGCTCTTTCTTTTTTTCTCTCTGTTTCACATTTCTTCTACAGTTTCCTCTATTGTCCGTCCGGCCGTTGTTGCATGGACGCTGCCGATTTATTCATTCATATACATTATTTCTTTATGTCTCTTTTACGTCATTCATTTTCTATGTTCTCGCCATTGTAAAAATGAAGTGTATATGTCAATGGAGAAAAATTTCAAGTGAAGAACAAACATCTAATACTCTTCTGCATCCATGTCTTTCTCTCTCACATACTCACACACACACAAATTCTCTCTCTCTCTCTTACTCTCTTACTCTCCCCCCTCTGGATGCTTATGCAAATTGAAAAGTTCGTGATAGATTTATACAATATGTTGTCTTTCTCATAGGTTTTATTGACTTGCCAAACGGAAAGGTCACTAACGATCGTCATCATCATTATCCTGTATCATCATTAGACGGTTCGATTTCACTTGAAACTACTTATGTTATCCCGGCAAGCGAATTATCTTCACCTTTGGGAATTGATAATTACATAACAAATAATAAGCAAGTACAATTTATCATACAAAAACAACAACCAACATCATCAGTGGTTAAAAGTAAAATTATAATAACAAGTTCGAAATCGAATGATATGACACAACGAAAAAATCTTTCGTTTGTTGATGCGGTCAATAGCAAATATCTCGATTTGTCAACGGGTCTCTTTTCCTCTCCTTTTCCATTCGTTCTTTCTTCGTCGTCTCCTTCTCCTTTTTCTTCCTCTACATCGCCGCTCGATCAACATCGCTACCCTCACAACCATTTCTCTTCTACATCGTCTTCTCCACTACATACGGCCATTACTACAACCAACAGCAAAAATCTTCTCTCTACGTCGCCGTTGTCGGTGAATAATCGTCCTTTCTCCGTTGGCGCAGACTTCACCACAAGCATAGCTAATGCAACAACGACCATTACATTAAAAGAGGCGATCGATACAAACATTCTAGACTCGCGTAGCGCCTACGTGGTCGATACGCTCGAACAACGGTAAGCAAGAATATAGTAAAAAAAAAGAATAGTAATAAAGAAGAATATAATGAAGATTTCTATTTACGTCGATGTTATTCTTTATTTTGAAATGAGATCTTTTTTCCTAGAAATATATTTATTTTCTTTCGAGTGGACAGAGAAAAAGCAAGCAGATGCGTAATAGGTACTCGGTTAATATTATATGGAATTCTATCGTAGCTATGTATAGGGCACGTTCGTTTTCTACTTAACATATGAATAAGAAATTGATATATCGATGTAATATATACATATAAGACAAAAGTCTGTTCTTTATCTTACTTTTCAAATAAAAATCTTTGTTACATATACATATTGAGTTTGACACATCGAAGCCATATTCATTCATCTTCTCTTTTTTTTTACTACCAAACAGAAGAAAAAAGAAAAAGAAAAGAAAACAAACGATTGAGTCTTCTTCATTTATGTACTTTTTTTTCCTCTACATTTTCTAGTAATTACGATTTACGTGAAGCTTACTCTCGTGGTTTAATAAATTCAAACAGTCATCATATTCTCGATCGTGTTACGTCACGAGAATTCGATTTAGGTGAAGCATTAAAAATGGGTATTCTTAAAGTTGGTGATCCCCAATCTTATAATGTTATATCAAAAACAGAATCACTGATTATTTCAAGTGTATTTGATCATCGATTGAATACATTCGTTGATCCTAATATTGCCATACGCACGAAAATTCTTGATCCATATCATGGCTTATATTTAAATAATTCAACACAAGAGTCTATATCAATCGATGATGCCATGACCAAAGGTTTGATAATCGTTGAACAGCAACAACCATCACAACAAACATCAAATCAACATTCTCAGGGAAATGATAAATATGTTATATCAACATCATTAATACGTGAAACACGATCATATCATTTATTAGGCGTTCGTGATTATCTTAATAATAAAGAATTATCAGTTCAAGAAGCTATACGTTTAGGTATATTAGATAAACAAAATGGTCAATATATAAATAGAAAGACCAATGAAATCTTATCTATATCCGAAGCTATTGCACAAGGTCATATACGAGCACAACCATTACCAGTTGAATCAACGACCAATCAAGAAACATTAGCAACCAATAAACGTGGCACAGTTAAAGAAACCAAAACTTATACACTTAAAAGTGCTATACATCCTAGAACACGTCAAGAAATTCCTATACGTTTAGCTATTGATGAAGGAATTATAGATCATGCCAAAGGTTTTTATGTAAATAGTTTAACAGGTGAAAATCTTCCAATAAGTGTTGCCATTGAAAAAGGTTTAATCTTTACGGAATTAATGGAACAACATCCGAAACGCTTCGTCAAAACATTAGTTATTGAACAAGTTATTGATCCAGTTACAAATCGACGTTTAGGCGTCAATGAAGCCATTAAAATTGGTTTATTAAATTCAAATGTAACAATTTATTATCATTCAGTTACTCAAAAACAAATGACTCTACTCGAAGCATATGAACAAGGTTTAATCATTGGTAAATTCCGTGATCAGCATCCATCATCATTTTACGGTGATCAACATGAACAAGTTTTCTATCTTATAACTGGCATTATTGATATACGTACCGATAAAGTATACAATCTTCAAGAAGGTAAATAGTCAAAACAACGATGTCTAACATAAATACATGTTCGATTCATTTTATATATTCTAGGTATACAACAAAAATTATTCGATCATAAAAAAGGTGTTTATATACATCCAATAACAGGTGATGAAATAAATATCGGTGAAGCTGTTAAACGTAGCTTTATACAAGTACAGGCTGTATCATCACAAATCATATTTAATAATACGGATCAAATATTCACTGACAAACGTCGTACAATCATCAGTCAAGAACCATACGGTAATACGAATGATTCACGTTCAAAATTATCTATACGCATCGAGTCACAAGGCCACTCACGTTCTCCGTATGAAATAAATGAATCTGAATGTTTACAACATGAAAAAGATGTTGTAGAAATCGAATCTATTCAACGTTTACCACGACATAAGAAACAACAGGTTATTACGCGCGAAGAAGAAATTATTGAACAGCATACGAAAAATTTTGTCGATAGAGAAGTATTTATTAGTCGTGGTGGCATTAATCGACCGAAGTCAAATGAACGTCACAAACAACAATATATTGAAGAAGTTGTTATTGATGATGGAATACAAAATAATCGTCGAGCTAAATTTGATATTAAAGAAGATCGACATACATCACATAGAGAAATTGTTATTGAAGGTGATAGATATGTACCGCCGGCACCGAAAGATCAACTTATTATTAATGGTTCACAGAGAGAGCATGAGGTAAAAGAAAGAAATTTCTATCTTTAGTTATTTGATATAGTTCATTGCAAAGGAAAGATATATTAGAAATGTTTTCTTATTAGTTTTTGAAATGATTATAAATGTTTCTTTAGTGAACATCTAACCTTTTAATATTTGCTTTCAATTTTGTTTTTTCTTTCGAGGTTCGAGTTGTTCAAGCAAGTCGTCCACAAAGACCATTATCACCACCACGACCCATTCATATCGATGATCGTCAACGTGAAGGACAACGTATACATCATGGTGAACTTATTATTGATGATCATCAACGTTCATATCCATCGACATCGTCACATACAACAATTAAAAAAGAATATATTGATATAACTGATCATCATATAAAAACGTCTCCAATACAACAGCAACCAACAACTGATTATTCCTGTGATGAACAACAATCATGGACCGAAGAAGAATGGGAACAATGGCATTGTATAATGATGATCAAAGGTCAACCTTATCGTGTCGTTTGGGTAATGAATACAGCAACAGGTGATCGTTTACCATTGCAAAATGCTTATCAACGCGGTCTAGTTGACACTAAACAACGTTTGTTTTACGATGAAAAATTAAATCGAGAAGTATATTCATTTGAAAAAGCCGTTGAATTAGGCTACATGGGTATTGAACCTGATACAGCATCCTTACCAATCCATGTTGATGGTATTGATTACATGATACATTGGGTATTAGATGCGTCAACAAAACGTCGAATATTTCCACGACAAGCTGTACGTAAACAAATTTTAGATCCTATACATGGTCGTTATATAAATCCATACAATAAGTCTCAAGTATCGTTACATGAAGCTATTTATCTGAAATTTATTGGTGCAACTGAATACAATACAACAAATGATTCAATAACAGTAACCATCAATGGACAAACATACAATATTAAATGGGTCTACGATACACGTAGTATGAAAAAGATATTGCCACGTGATGCATTGAAACAAGGTATTGTGGATATACAATTAAATGAATATCGAAAATTCGATACAAATGATGTTATGACTATATTTGATGCCATACAAGCTGGTTATATACGTTGCAGTGATGATGAATCATCGTCGGATAATAGTATACGACCACCATCCATTATATCTATTGATGAAGATGAATTAACCATAGCGACAAAAACAGCAACATATGTGATTACATCAGTTATACATCCACTCACACAAAAAGAAATCAAAGTATCCGAAGCTATTGATTTGGGTATACTTGATAAAGAAATCGGTAAGTAAAATAGATGTTCATTCGAAAACAATTCCATATCCATTCGATTTTAAGATTTTTGTGTTCTTTTTCCATTCTCGTACTCTCGTCTGTTTTGATATGATATGTTATAACATATGGTACTTTTAGTATTTATCTGATCTTTTCAGAAATATCATTGTTATAATTGTTATTGTCTTATGTTTACGAAGAAAAAAGTTATTTTTCCTTTTTGCATAACAACGATAACCTAATTAGATTCAAGGTTGTCTTCTCCCGATGGGATCAATACGTCAAAAAAAAAAAAGAAATTGTACAAAAAGATAAAAATAATTGACAAAATCTTTCGTGAAACGAACGTCTCGATCTACTTACTTTTCAGACATAGTACAAATTAGTAAAAGTTATTGAAAACCTCAACTGATACGCTTTTGATGGATTGATGAAGCCCTTTAGAAAGAAAATAGTCAATCTATATTGTTAATCTAAATATTTGTTAGTTCTATTGCACTAATTGATGTGCATTGAAACTAAAAATTCAAGGTCGAGTGGGACAATACTAGAAAAGAAACAAAACAATACATCTTTCTTCAACCTTGAGTTGAACATAGTAACGGTACAACAGTATCAATCAAAACCGAGACAACCAAAAAGGTGTTCCTGCATCGGTTAATTGAATTAGACAATTAATAGTTAGATGTTAAGAAGGATTTTTGTAATCTATACACAAAATTGTGATTCGTTGTTTGCTAAAGTGAGACTATTCGAAAGACAAGATGTCACAAGAAACTTAGTCTGGTCGAGTTCCAAGTTATCATCTGAAGAGTAACTTTGTAGATTCTAGGCGACAACTTATCATTGTTCTAGCTAGTCTACTCCGTACTTGGAAAATTTCCTAACAACACATCATATGATCTTAATTTTTCATTGATTTGTGATAATACGAATAGGACTTGACTTTCGTTGTTGATTTCATGTTTGATTTTATAAGAAATTGTTTGTGTTTATTTTCTTTTTAGGAAGTTACCGTGATCTAGTAACAAATGTTCAATATGAATTAGCCGAAGCGATAAATGAAGGTTTAGTCTATGCGACAATAATTGAAACGAAAGAAGACACGGAAATGTTAACATCATCCGTACAAGAAATAGTGAGGAAATTCATCGTCAAAAGTGTAGCTGTCGATAGTGAGTCGCAAGAAAAAATTGGTGGTTTAGAAGCACAAGCTATTGGTATATTAAATTATGCACAAGGTGTTTATCATGATCGAAAATATGGTGTAAAAATTCCGCTTGGTAAGCAAATTGGATTCCGTGTGCGCATTTCAATTTGTTGGTTGTTTTTTTTTGTTTCGTCTTATTTTAGATAAAGCTATTGAAAAGAAGCTACTCGATGTCGAACTTATAAGTCAAAAACGTTTTGAAGAATACGATTTAGAATTAATTACCGATACAATTACAGAAAGACGTATTACATTATATAAAATTCATGGCGTACGTAATAATGTTTTGGATCGCATGGAATCGGGAGCTGTTGCTGTTAAAAATCAAATAATTGATACTGAAGCGAAGACCTATACTGATTTTTCGACAGGTGAAACAATGACAATTCAAGATGCTATTAATAAAAATTTAATTGAAGCTGAAATCAGTGAACATGTCGAACGAAAACCATTAGGTTTATCGATGCAAAATGCTATTCGACTTGGATTTTACGTAGCTGAAACAGGTAAAGTAAATTTTCATTTCAACAACATGATACAAGTATGAATGATAGAGTTTATTCCATTGGTCACAAATCAACGGTTAACACACTCGTATAGTTAGAGCAAATTATGATATGACTATCCATAGAAGTATTGTAAGAGAAATGTAAGGAGAGAGTATCGTATTGCAGAATGTAAATAATCGATGTAACATATCGTGCATGTTAATAAGAAGAAAGTTATAATAGAAATAAGATTTAGTTTAACATGCACAAAACGACCTAAATCGAAAATACTCGCGCAGAACGAGAGCGATGATCATGTTCAATCATCAGTTGAATAGATGCCTACTGATTAAAGTACACTATTATACGTACTCTCATCTTGAATTAAACTCGTAAAATTCAACGATCAATTATTTTATTGAGTTGATGCTTCTTTTGCTACATGCGAACGATAATAAATCATAATTTTAAGTGGCAACTAATCTGATATTGGTTTATATTTATTTGAATTATGATCAAAGATTTCTCGATATTTTAATGCAACTTCTTATAGTACGAGTGCTAAGACATAGTTTCATTCTATACGAGCGTTATAACTATAAGATTCTCGGGCGATGTCATCTGTTTTTGTAATAATACACTCGACAAATGGCATTCTCGTTAACGTTAGAAATAAACAACAGCAACTTCTAGAATAACAAATTGAAAAAATAAAAAGATTTTTCGACTACATCTGTACAATGAATATGTTTTCCACAAGGGACTAATGCATCAATCATAGATTCTGCAAATTTGTATTGATCGAGGGTGAATAATTGGTCCCTTTGCGTAGAGTTCATTATCGCATATATGCACTCAAACTGTCCGTTTATTAATCGATTCGAGGCAATTATTTTGATCAATGTCAAGAAGAAAAGTTATGGTATTGATGCTGCGTATTCTATTTAGAGAAGAATGTACATGAAAATTATTTACTTTTTCTTATGCTCACTATGTTTGATCGTGTCTCTGTCTGATGGAAATCTGCTAGTTTCAATAGTTTCATTTCATTACAGGTACATTCCGTGATCCAGCTACAGAACACTATATGACATTAATGGAAGCTATCGAACGTGGCCATATTCACGTCAATGGTATTGCATTCGCTGATAGTGAACAAGGACCTATAACATTGTACGATGCATTATCATTGGGTCTAATTAATCGTCGTGATGGTGGTAAATTAAATCCAGCTAAGATTAGTTTGTATCGTGCACGATTAGTTGAATCAAAACTACATCGTATGAATGTTGAAGATGCTATACGTTGTGGTTTACTTAATCTTCGAACAGGTCTATATAAGCATCCACATAGTGGTGAACAATTGAATTTAAAAGAAGCTATACAACGTGGTTTGATTGATGGACAAAGTACAATTATTGAACATCCGACAACAGGACGTTTCATGACATTGAAAGAAGCATTGGATGGTATAAGAATCGATAACGACGGACAAGTTATTGATTCATACACAAATAAAATCATAACAACATTAGAACTAGCATTCAATCATAGGAAATTATTTTCTCAATTTGATGTCAATGCTGGTGAAGTTTTTCTTCCATTACGAAATGAATCCGTTGGTTTTGAAAAAGCTATCAGAAAAAATTTACTTGATAACAATCGTATGAAATTGTTCGATCCTAAAACTAGTCGTGAATATACTGTACAAGATGCTATTGAACGTGGCTTAGTTGATAGTGAATCGGGCTTAATTTATGATACACATACGCATACACAATATTCTATACGTGAAGCTATTCGTCATGGTATTGTGGCTATTGTCGGTGCACCACTTGTACCAATAAAAGCTAATCATGAAACCGTTGCAGCTAAAATAACATCAAGAAAACATCGACGACATTCATTAGCTAAAAGTTCATTACACTTTGATTATAATAGTGCACCTGATTCAGCTGATGAAGATTCACAAGGCAGCGGTTGGCATCGTATTAAATCACGGACTCGTGCTATTAGTCCATTAAGTGTCGACGGTAGAAATGATTCAAAACATAATAGTCGTCGACGAACTGGTTCAAGTCCTACACGCACATGTCGTGATGATGATTGGAGAACACGATGGAATGGTGGAAATAATAAAGACGACGATGACGATGACGATGATAATACATTTGGATCAGGTGGTGGCGGTTCGAAACGTTTTGGCGGAAATTCGTTTTATTCAAGTGTGACAAGTCAAGTACAACAAACGAATAATTCATCGGATCAAGCCCAAGGAGGACGAACATCATCGGGTTTTCAACAAAAACGTATACATAATTAATTTAAAAGAATAATAATTATATTTTCTTGAGCTTTTATTTCTTTAGAAGAACAATTACCGTCTTTATCAATAGCCACATCCAAGGTAAGTTAATCTCGACATGTTTCGTTACTCATTTCTATGCGATGCATGTCTGTTGTACCTTAATCCTCTACATATATATATATATATACGTGTGTATCACGATCATTATTAGAAAAATGTGAGTAGTACTTGTGAAATGCTTGCTAACTTGTTTTGCATGATTTTATAATAATTAATATTATTTTAAAAAACCCTTCTACTTATTTTTCTTTTCTCTATTTATTCTAGGTGAGTTTGGTGGCATCCATCGTCCATCCTTCTTCTAATGACTTTGATCACATTAAGTCTTCTTTGTCTTTTGATTTGATGTTTTTTCTTTCTTATTACTTTTATTTATTAACACTTGTTCCACTTTCTACTTCCTCCTCTTCTTCTTCTTCTTCTTCTCCTCCTCCTTCATTATCTATTTTCGTAAAATGAACTTTGACGCATATAATTATACATATATATACATACATATATATATATATCAATTAGGAATCTCTTCATTTGTTGTGTTCGTTACTATCATTATTATTATCCTTTGTTATGTGTACAGAACGAAAATTCATATCTTGTATGTTCTGTTTGTGTATAAACGTCTATTTTGTATTTGTCGTCAATATGTGCTAGTATTAGAACAAAAAAAATCAGAAATCAATCCACGTAGAGATCCTTTTCTTGTCTTTTCTTTTAGTATCCATACACTCTACCGCTGCACCCTTTTATTATGATTGTACACTGTTCTTTTTTTTTTTCGTTTTCGTTTTTTTTTGTCTTGAAAAATAGAGACAAGAAGATAGAGAAAGATTTAAAAATATATATGTAATTATATGATAATGAAATGTTTGTTATCAGTAGAAAGAAGAACACAAGGAAACAATAAATAAAAAATTTTGGTTTTAAGAAACGAAAAAACAATATTCTTTCTCTCAATACAAATCTGTAGTTAGATATATCAAGAGTAGCAATGCTCCTGATAGGCATCATAGGAAAGGCAAGCCACATTTTTTGTTTTCAACATAGACTAGAAATTTCTTGATTAGATGTTGATAAAATATTAATTTTTATTGTTTTTGATAGAAATACTAACAAGACTTTTCTTTTGAGTGAAGATTTAATTTGAATTTTGCATAATTATTCTGCTTCGTAGTACCACTTTTTCTTCGATCGAAATGCATAATTTTTTTTTCATTGTGAAAAGACTAGATCAAAAACCATAGATGCATAGTAAACGGAGATTCTTTTTGTGAGAACTTAATAAATACTAAAGTAGATGAAGTTTTCTCCGAGGAACTTTCTTTTCTACTAACATCAAAGGGATGATCATCACGAATGCGTGTGAAGAAAAAAAATAGAAAAAATTGTTTTAATGAAAACTTCAATTTCTTTCTCTCATTTTGGCATGGATTTGATTTTGAACTAAATTTTCTAGTTATTTTAAAGCGTAGTTTTATCATTTCACGGTTTTTAATTGCGATTGCACAGAAGAAATTAGTCAACTCTTTTCTTCTTGTCTCGATTTTTCAATCACACCGCATGTAAACTATGTAGTTTAACCTAACACTGTATCTTAACTAATGATATGCAGTTTTCTATTTTATATTTACATTTGTGTTCGTGCGTGCTTGTTCACATTTATTATCTATCTATTGATCGTACATTTTTTGTTTGACATTAGAATTTGCTTAAATATTCTCGGAACTTTCAGGAATCACATGTATTTGATGATCAAGAAAATGAACCATCGACGCAACCTACTGCAGACACATCGAATGTTTTATTAACAAGAGAAATTTCCAATGATGAACAATCAGTATCAGTAACTATCAACAATGATAGCGAATCGCTACAATCATCAGTTTCATTGGAAACAACTCCGAAAATACAAGTAAATGCTTTGCTTTTTTTAAGGATTTAAATCAATTAGTTAAAATAATTAACATCTTATTGTTCGCATTTAAATTATAAAAAGCTTTTCGTTTTGATTTATTTCACTCAGATAAATCTTCATCAGATCGGCCATGATAATTTCACGTAAAACAAATAGAAAAAAAAGCTGCTCGGTTTTTGCATGATATTTTTATTATTATTATTATTATTATTATTATTTTGTCAATCTTAGTTGAAAAGATTTTCTAAATTAGATGATTTACTTGTTTTTTATTTCATACTTTCTTTAGAATGAAGAAAATCGTTTGGTTTTCGATATGCATAATGTCGCCGGTCGCCTGACAACGTTTCATAATCAACTGAATCATTACGTTTATTTGACTGAAAATCTTTCCGAACTAAGAACCAACGTTGAACATATTGAAGTATATTGTACGAAAACAGAAAAGAATGACTTTGATGTTCGGTTCTTTGTAGAGATTACATGTCGACATTGAAAAAGAAAAACCAATTATTCAGAATCTTATTGAACGATCTGAAAATACGAATCAACATTTAGCCATGTTAGCAAAGGATCTTGAAGATAAACGAGTGGAAGTAAGTATAGAATATTGTATGAAACCTATCACGAAGAACAGAAATTTCAAGGATAAAGTTGTTCCGATGAATTCTATTGACATAAGCGCGTTCTTACCACATCTGGATAGCATTTAATCGGTGGATTGGATTTTGTTTATATGTAACAAACTGTTAGCGATGTTTATCTGAACTATTTCTTCGTAAGACATAAGTGAACAATCCCATTGAAGCCATTTCTTAATTCCAGGCTAATAGTTTCGTGATATGGAAGGAATCTTTCGAGTCAAGTAATTCTATAAGCATGTCAACCGATAGTCGTCTGATGATGCTTGTAAATTTAAAATCAGCGTGTTCTTTTCGTCATATGATTCTATACTGAGTAAATAGCACATTGAAACTCAACTATTTCTTTACTTTGTATTATTGCACAAGATAATAATATCGTCACTTAGAAACGGTGAAAATATTCTCTCAGAATCATCCGATTGACATATTAGAAGAAGAGTTCAAATCAAATATCTCGCGCGCCCGAAGACCGTTCTATGGTAAAATAGGGCGTGATTTCAACATTTCTTTTTCCAAAGAAACCAATGAATGTGGATTCATATGGACTTATACACATTGCCAAAACCTGTTCGTTGAAAATTAGAAAAGATGAACTTCGTATCGATTAATTGAAATAAATAAATAAAAAAAAACATAGCAATGATCGCTTGTCTTTTCCAATGCAATAATTTTCTTCTACATGAACTTACGAATGCGTTTAGTTTACTAGGAAAGCTATTCAAATAGTCAATCATTTTCATTGACAGATTATTTATTGAATGTATAATTGAAGAATCTTGAATGGTGTTGTTTTCTATCGATTTCTGTTGTTGATATAGTAGAAGCTTCACTTAAGTTTTTCAACGAAAAAATTAGTTTGTCTTTGAAATCACTCGGGAAATTTCACATACGATGTTAAAATTTTCATGAACATGAGATTAGTTCATCGTGCATGTCGTAACAGTTCGAGTGTCTTTTATCTTGAGACACTTCAATATTCACAATTCTCCCATGTGTACAAAATAAGTACTTGAAAAAATGAAACTTTTCTATTAGAATAATTTCATGTTTATACATAGTTTGAAGTTGAAAGTCTATTATTTATGTAACCTCAGGGACCTAGAAAGTATTGCTCATGAAAAAATCAGTATAATGTCAATATTTCGATAAGCAAAGATTGAGAAAATCTAAAGAAATTGAAGAATTCGTTGAACAATCATCAAATAGGCATTCTTTCGGAAGAAAATTGACCTAATGGCTACGCAAGATTTCTGAATCGAATAATGCATTTAAGCACAAAAGAAAAGACCTATTGAATAAGATCTGTTTACTCTAACAAAATATTTACCAATATGTCTATTCTTATTCATGAACATTCAACGACGATGCTTAATGTAGCAACTTTGTTTCGTTAAGATATCTGATATCAATGAAGGTTTAAGAAATATTATCGAACAGTTCGTTAATGAACTTTATCAATTCAATGAAAAATACGTTCAATTAACTGAATGGCTTCAAGTTAATAATAAAGAAATCGAGAACAATTTGGAATTGTCAACATTACAAATTGCTAATGATAAATTAAAGAATATTTTAACTATAGGCATTACTTTACCCAATGACCTTACACGTATCGAAGAACACTTGCAAACAATTGATAGTGTAGTACAAGATTTTCAACAAGCAACTGAAAATACCGATGGTGGAAAATCCGAAACAATTTTTAAAAATCTTCAACAATCTTTCGAATTCATATCAACAAATTATTTTGATTTTCTTAAACGTTGTAAACAAACATCAGATACTTATGAACGTTATCTGATTGTATTCAATGAAATCAATCATCTGGATAAAGAATTCATCAAATCCATGAATGATTTCGATCAATATTTAACAATCAATGAAAAAAATCAAGAAGTAAAATTTCATGATAGAAGATAAAACGATTTAAATTTTAATTCATTCATTCTTCCCTATTAGGCAGATACTACATTGCAAAGTCTTCTTCTTAATATTCAACAGCAACTGGATAAATTACGTATGCTTTCAACACATGACTCTACGTCACCATCAACAACTGCAACAACGAATAATCGTATTCATAATCAAATAAAAGAATACGTGAGTTATAAAAGAAGCATTTTTCGAAATACCAAAAGAAAAAGCAGAAAACTGTTTAAATCATATGGTTTCCTCCCTTTTTTTTCCTTTTCTGTTCGTCCTTCTGTTCTTTTTACATATTATCGACAAGAGAAGAAAAATGCAGAACGAACGAGACCTTACATCAACACTAATTCTTGTCTCTAAGAGAAAAAAGAAGAGAAAAAAGAAAGAAAAGCATACAAAAGATCATAACAAGTAACGTTAGTATGTTGTTTTGTAGGCATTCAGTAGTCTATGGAAAGAAAAAAATCGAGAAAACAAACCACTACGATAAATGTGAATATCAGAACATGTATTTGACGCTTTTTTAGCTTGATATTCGACTTAATTCACATACGGAACGTTTTAATGATGCACAAAAACGTTTAATGCATCATTTCGAATTGATCGAACGTTTTCTTCATGAACGTCAAACCATAAAAGAACGTATCAATGAGCTACATCATTGGTTATCATCTTCGATTGAAAACGATTTGTTTTCAAAACCATTATCTTTAAAACGGTCAATATTAGATGAGCAAATTATTGATTTTCGTCAATTTCATGCTCAATTACTTACACGTCAACATTCATTTGATTCTACGATAAATACAAAAACGAACGCCGAACAATTGTTTGACGACGATGATAGAAATTCTTTAAAATTAATTAAAGAATATTTTGAAATATTAAACGAAAAATCCAATCACTACAATGAAAATATTAATCGCTTATCCACACATTTGAATGAATTTCATCTTGAACATTCACATTTAATTGAAACATATTCTAATTCTATACGTCTTTACGTTGAACAAGTTAATCAAAATAGTGATTTCAATTTCTCGACATTAGAATTATTGTTAAATAATGATCAAGATGTATTGATCGATCATACAACATACGATCGATTGATAAATGATTTATTCGAAACAAAAAATATTGAAGACAAAAACGAGATATTAAACTATAAAAATGAACTTGATGAATATAAAATTCAATATGAAAAATTCCAAAATGATTTGAAAGTAATATTAAAAAATCGGCAATTAATACTCAATCAATATGATTCAATAAAAAATCATATTGAAGAATATTTATTAACAACCGATCACTTATTGAAACAACAATTAACAATTGATTTGTGTCAAGATCTATTAGATAAACATTCTCAAGTACCGATTGATCAATTGAAAATATTAAATGAACAATTGATTAGTTTCTATTCCTCGCCGAATCTTTTAAATTTGTATGAACAATTAAAATTATCAAAACCTATTAATCATTCAAATTTAACACGGACGTATCAAAAACAAACCGATGAATTAATTGAAAATTATTTATTAATTAAACAACGAATACTTGAATATATTGAGCAATTACAAAATATTCAAGAGCAAATAAATCAATATCAAACATCTAAAACATCGGCGGAAATTTCAATTGAGAAAGCAAAACAATTGATATCATTAGACGAAACGATTTTACTTCCGTTGGAAAATGCACAAATCCTTGTGATGCTAGAAAAATATAAAGTAAATTTAACTTGTCATGCAAAGAAAAACACTCGTGACTCTCGGAGTTTTCAACAAATGAAGTCCATGAGATTAAATCAATTAGCATAATTAGTCACAGAAAACGATTGCACGTTTGAAAGCATGATGTTGAGGTAGATTTTGATCTATTTTCACGATCTTTTATTCGATGACTGAGAACGAATGTGATCTATGGCATTATTTTCTTGCCATTTATCAATTCGAGAGCCCTTAATCAACATAGACTTTAGCATTAACATCTGTCATCCATGGTAAGACAAGGAAAATACAAACTACTGTGACCCATCTACCCTTCTGTTACCATATTTTCAGACAGCAGCAAGTAATGTCCATCATAGTCTACCGAGAACGGTATACATATAAAATCAAAGCTTTTCAGACACATCAACATTTAAGAAAGCCGCAATAGAGCGTAGAATATATACAACAATGAATCATAGATAAAGAATACCTATCCATTTTGAATATTGAACCGATCATATTTACATTCTGACGTTTTGATTACTTGTCATATTCACTGCATAATTTAGATCTATGTCAAGAAAATGATCTAGTTTGATTATATCTTGAATTGTTAGATGAGATTATATGTTCAATAGTTAAGACAATTTATTGCATAACATCTGTACAAATTATTTTCGTTGTTGATTAATCAGGAAAAGAATTGAAACTATTGATTTATTGTCTTGCGGAATTTTTTCTTCCATTTCATGACCTTTATGAATACATCACCATAGTACGATATTTTCCAGCAAAAGTTTTTCTCTAATGAAAATGACCTTTCCTTTCGATGTAATTCTGCTAATTGAATGATGAGCAGTTGACAAATAAGAACAAGTTTTCTACGAATGTTTTTCTTAATTATTTCAAATAGGATATTGGTGATCAATTGAAATCCATGTCAGTAACCATCGAAGAATACAAAACTATTGGTTTAACATTAGTAAATACGGCTGAACAATACATTGATCATGATCTTATTCGAAATGAAATTACTTCTATCGGTAAATTATTCTGATATGAGCTAAATATATTTACAGTTTCTATTTTTGTTTTAAAGACAAATCATGGTCTGAGTATGTTGAATATATTTTTGATACACTCGATTATATGCAATTACATCAAGAAGATTTACACGAATTCTATCAATTAGCTAACAATCTATTATTTGTACTAAATGAAAAACAAATTCAATATGAAGCAATCAAAGATGAAGAACTGAAAAAGTTTCAAGATGACATTGAAAATCTTAGTGAGCAAATCGAATTAATCAATCAAAAGGGTGAACTTCTATTGCAAAGTTCAGCCAATTATTCGATTGAGAATCCAGTTGAACGTTTATTAGAAGCCATCAATCGAGCTTATGATAGTTTAACAACCAAAACAAAAGTTCCTTTGAATAACATAATTGATAGTGATCAGTCCACCACACCGACGACACCAACCATAATAGATGATGTAGAAACAAGAGAATGAAAAACAGATTCAGACAAAAATCATCTGTTCTTTTTTTTTTATTTGATTTAGATTTCATCCACTCAATCCAAAGAATTCTGTCAGCAACTTCATCAACATATCAATGAAATAGATGTAGCCATGAACGAATTATCCGAATTATTAGTTTCATCGACAACTGAGCCGATATCAGCTCAACCGATTAAATTGAATGAACAATTAATGGATAACACTATTGTTTATAATGAATTAGAAAAACGAAAACAAGCACTTGAACAGCTCTATGCCAATCTACAATCATTCAAACAAATAGCAACAAATGCAGATGATTTAGAATCAGTCAAAGGTGAACTGAATTAATCTATTTTATCTTGTGTTGTTTTTCGACATCAGGATATCTGTTTTTTTCTTGGATAGTTTTCAGTTTGAGTCATCAGAGTTGAAATACTCTCAATGGAAATCTAATCGATTTTTATCCTGTCATATCTAAAGATGATTGATTGGGAAAGATCAACAGTCGTTTCTTTGAGATAGACTCAACACTTCGCGCTGTATAGCACTGGTTTGACAAGAACTATTGATAAGATAACTTTCTGAATCATGCATCATATTCTCTAATTTTCCGACGACATGTTTAGATTCATGAACTCTCTGAATTATGGTGGTCATTCGTTTTTGTTTCTACAATGATTAGGCAACAGAAAAATACAAATTGAAAGACATACGCAACCAGAATTCTCTTTTCTTTGACTGTAGTATTGCATGATAGATGAAGGCAAATTATATTTTATGATACATACGTAATTGAAGTAAGAGTACAATTATGGCAAAGAGAAAGAACTTGCATCTCAAGCATTACTTGAATGCCTGATACAGGTTGTGAAATAATTAGTGATCCTTTTAAAAATATTGTATAAATATTGAAAAGATTAAATGTAATTTTGTTCTTGCACGCTATGGAATTAACAAAATATAGATTGCATGTAGTTTTGCTATCTTTTGTCTCTTGCAAAATAGTTATCATTACGTAGATATCTTGATTTTTTTATTGAACTTCAAAAATCTACGTCGTCAGAAATTAGAGACATTTGTATTTACCTCGTTAGCAATCATAATTTATGACAGTTATTGTACTGCTCATTTTCTGTTATATTTAAAAATTGCCTGCATATTGCATTCATAAACAGATTGTAGTGAACTAAACAATTAGGCAATTGCAGGAGTCCGATCAATTTCTCTACCTTCTGATTTCAAGGATATATATCGGTAGATTTTCCATAGTCTTATGGATACTTAACAAGGCCATCCTGTAAAAAAACGACTTTCTCCTAAGGTATCTAATTTCGATGAAATTTTCAGAGAAGATATACTTTAAGTGTACTACCTCACAATAGAAATCTCAATTTGATACATTGAGTTTTCAAAGAGTTAGCTTACGACTATGGGTGAAAAACTACGAGGTTTTTCTTCAGACTGGTTAATTTTTAATAAAAATTTAGATGCAATTTGGAAAATCGACCTTTATTAAGTTGACTTGAATAGCTAATGGAATCTATTGAGTTTCAATTTGTTGATACATTCACGAATGAAACGTAAACATGATGACTACATTCACACTTGTTCAATATTGTCTACGGTAATTCATCCACAAAATCTCTGTTGCTTTTCGACTGCACTATCGACGATGGAAAAATCTTCAATAGAATAGTTCCTTTTTTTCTTCTTCGGCAAAAACTATAAACTTAACGGTTTGAGTGTGGATTCATGTCTCTAGTAATACTAATATTGAGAACAGACGACTCAATTTCGATAGAAGACGTATGCGTCTTATTAATACAGAATTTCAATTATTACCTTAAAAATGATATACTACATGACATATTGTCCTTCAGACAATAATGCTATTAAGCAAAACTGATTGATATTTGTAATAAATAAAAGAAAAATTTGAATTTAGAATAAACTGAACGACGTGATTCCGTGTTCTTTATATAGAGAAAGTTAGCTACGACTAGACGAATAAGAAATCATCATTATCCAACATATATTTAACATGTTCTTTTTCCATCAATTATAGTTCTCGTTGAAAAAATTTTATTAATCAGTGAACACTTGTTAATAATGAAGCAGACAAATGATTTACGGGCAGAAAATCTTCTTTTAACTGAAGTATGTGCTAATCAATTTTGGTCCGAATACAAAGAAGTTTCAACTAATCTTAATAATATTTCTAATCAACTAACACGAATTCGTCCGCGTTCAACATCACGTCACTATCTTGATCAAGAACAAGAAAAATTAAATCACCTAACAGAAGATTTTTCGAATAATGAAATTAAATTTCAAGAAATTCTTCAACAATCTAGTTTACAATTGTTGACATTAATTTCTGATAATCAGCAAGAAACAGATGATATTAAACGTTGTTTAAATGAATTAGAACAAAAATGGAATCGTATACAAACCGATTTAAATAACTCTCAAAATGAATTATTCCAATCGGTGATTAAATCCGATGAATTAAATGCTAAATTAGAGAATGTATCGACGTGGTTTGATGATAAATCATCATTTACAACAAATGTTGCCGATGATCATAATTTAGAAGATATTCGAACATTTAAAGAACATCTCGATAATAAATATATTGATATTATTAATCTAAAACAGGATTTTACAGATACTGAACCACAAAATGAAGATATTGTTGAAGAAAAACCTAATGTTGTTGAAGAACAATTCGTTCAGATCGATTCTAAATGGAATCAATTAAAAGATAAAATTCAAGAACAGTAAGTAGTCGAATTCCGTCTTTTGAAGGATACACGTCGAATAGAAGTTGCTGTTAAATCGTTGAACTATAAAGGATACGAATGATTAGACAATAGGAGTTCAGCGATTCTTAATGAATTATCTATTTTTGAGAGTAGAATTTCCCATAGACATAAATGTGAACTTTATCTACGAACAATCGAGAAGATAGATTTCATTGTTTTTGTTTTATTCGATTACTGTGGTAATCATCGAATGATCAATAATAATAGTCTTCGTAAATCAAAACAAGAGCACAAACAAATCTATTAGATCGGATTCTAAAAATATAGTACGTATGGAACATGTCTATGATGATTAAGCGATAATCATGAAATGTCAGTCTTACTGTCTATTTTAATTTACATGAAATTGACAGACCATTGCGAAACACTTGACGTGAATTTCAATTACTAGTTCTACTGTCATTTTCATCAACAATGTAACTAATTCTATCAAGATGAGTCATTTTTTCATCGGTTGTCTTCTGTAGTATTGTCGTCTGTGATGAACATACATTTGTTTATTTCACTATTGCCAGTGCTCTATCTGAATCCTTTTTCTCCATAAACAGAATATAACCATTTCCTGCATAATCAATAGGAACTTCAGATAGCTACTGCTAAATCGAATTCTAAGCCGGTTAATACAAAGATTCACCATCGGTGAAATTCAATGCGGTTCTATTCTAACTTTTCCATATTATTTTGTATTCAAATTGCACGCTATCATTCCTATTTAATGGCAACTATGATATAACAAGAAATAAAATCGTACTCACCAATAGTAATCGATCGTTTTATTACCAAATAAACTAGTCTCTGTTGCTCATATAGAATTCGGACATATTCCATCATGATAATTGACAATATAAAAGGCATTTTGTTTTTAAAGTTTACTCGAAGTACCGGAAATGATGCTCACATGATTCGTAGACGAGAAACTAATGATTAGATTACGTTTGAACTAACTTTAAAGGTTAGTTGAACAATAAGAAGCGAAAATAACTGGTTTCTTATGAAATCTCTATCAAACTGGTACGAAAAACGTGTATATCGATAAAAAGTCTGCCGAATTTCGGGAGTGACTAGCAAGAATTAAATTCTATGTATTCTATCTAATTGGATTGTGATTCGTATCATCAATCTTGGGAAGAAACGAAATATAATATCGTGATTTTGAAGAAAGAATTTTTCACACGAACTGACTGTATGCACAAGAAAGACTATCAAAAGAGTTTCTATTAAGAATACATTTGAAAGCATTCATCATGATGACTATAGAATTCTTTGAATATCTCAATAATGAAATAACTCGATGTTAACTTTCAAAACCTTGCAATTATATGTACGTATTTCGTTTTTGCAATTTTAGTAAAACACTCATCTATGAAACTGCACTTCGTCAAAATCGTGTTGGTGATGTTGTTGCTGATATAACTCAATCATTAGATGCTTGCACATTGAAACTGTCTGCTTTAACTGATAGTTCGGATAAAATTGATCATGACGATATGAAACAGATTGAAATTTTCATTGCCAAACTTCGTATACTATTAAATGATATCGAATTAATATCATATGACATTGAACAATTAAAACAAAGTAGTAACGAAGATAAAAATTCTTTCACATCTATTAACAATCGTTGGGAAGAATTACTTAAACAAACAAATGAAAAGTATAATTTCTTAGATAATAAATTACAGCAAATTAAATTGAAACAAAAATTAGTCGATCAATATCAGCATGAACTTAATTTGATCGATAAACTAGTTAATGAAAGTACAATACATTCAAAATTTACTGCACTTATCGAACGTTTAGAATATGTCGAAGAACAAATCAATAAAGAGTTCGCTGATGATGATGACGATGATGATAGCGAACAAATCAAAGACTTAAAAAGTAAACAGAATTTATAGATGCATGAATGAGACAGAAATTCAATAAGTGATGAAACCATTTGTTAAGTTGTTTAGGACACGTTTCTGTTTTGTTCCCAATCAGCAATACATGATTCTGGAGTATTCTCAGCTGACTGCTCTTTAGCACGAATATTTTTGAGGACGTTTAGCTATCATATTGCTCTGCTCTTATTGAATAATCATCAAAAGTACTGAGACGATTAATTTACATCCTAAAATCATCTAGTTAATTTTTGTATTCGTCCACAAAATGTCTATCCAGCTCGGTAGTCAAATGACATAACTAATAAGTAAAATCATACAAAACGTTGAAGAGTTCCGTAAATGTAAAAGATTATCTATAAATTTTTATTCAACTTTGAAAAATTCTAAAATCGTAGATAGATAGTTCGAAGAAATAATGTTATAACAGATTTCATTATTCGATATTACCGTAATGGAGATCTTTATTAGAATGTTTTTCGACAAAAATGCATTCTGTCAAATAAGAAGGCTGTGAGAATCGATGAACTTTGTTCATTTAAGATGCAGATAAATTCAATCATGTGTAAATCGTTAAAATGACCAACGAATGTTGTTTGATTCAATCGAACTTGCCTCTTTTTCATTAACACTGTAGAGATTTTTCTCGTAGTTTTCTTACCAATCTATATACAAATAAACATTCATCTTGACAGTAAACATACGAGACAATATTAAGTTATGCACTTAGATTTTATTCGATAAAGCTCTAATGGCATGTATATATATATACGTAATACGTATATATAATAAAGATTGGAGGAGGTCAAGAAAAGAACATACTAGACAATGCTGAGAGAAATCGATGATAACGAGTTGTACGTACATCAAGTGAAAAACATACGAGCGAGATTTAGCTGTCTGTCTAGTTCGAGTGGTGCGTAATGATGGAAGAGCGAATTACATCAACATGCGTGTTTACTAAGCTCTATTGTCGTATCGGTTCGTCATGTAATCGACTATATTTCGTTTTTAGAATATTTAATCGATGTTAAGCAAAGAACATTGAAAAAAGGACAAGAGCTTCTTGAATTGACACGTTCCATTGAACTTTTTCATACATCATTAAAAACATTTACGGATTGGTTAACTGAAAGTGAACGTTATTTAAATACATTAAAACCAATTCAACGTCGTTTTGCTCTATTTCAAAAGTTATTGAAACAACTCGATGACCACAAACTGTTTCAAAATCGATTAGAAGTATATAAAGAACATTTTACAAATTTGGATAAATTAGCCATACATTTAAAATATATTCTACCAAAAACTGATTCAATTTATATCAGAAATTCTTTAATATCAGTTCAAACACGATGGCAAAATATTCTTACACGTTCAAATGAAAAAATGAAAGAATTAGAAAAAGCAGTGCAGACAACGAAAAAAGTAATTGACTCAATTTGACCAAGATTCATACGATGCATTTCTTTTTCTCTTCGTTCTCTTATTCTTATCGTTTAAATAGATAATGAGACCGATGGTTGCAGATATTGATCGAATTAAAAGTGAAGTTAATCGGCAAACATCACTTTGTCAATGCTCAAAAAAATATGATGTACAACAAATAGCTGAAGGACGATATCGAGTAAATTGTTCTCAGAACATGGCTGAGTTTTCCAATACATATATTCGATTTAATATAGTTCGGCGAATCACAAAGTCTTCGACTTGTTCGTATACTTCGTTCAACTGTTATGGTTCGAGTTGGTGGCGGTTGGACAGCACTCGATGAATTTCTCGTACGACATGATCCATGCCGAGGTAATACAGAATAAATCAATGAACATCAAAGTCTATTAGAAATTTTTATCGGGATCTATTCTTTGAAGTGATATGATTAGCAAACGATAGTATGTAAAATTACAGGGTTAATGAAGAAATAGTCTAAAGAATTCCAAGAGATGTTTTGTTCGAACTAAACTTTGATGAGAACTTCTAAAACGACTTTGCCTTCATTTTACCACCTTAGGCACATACTTCAGTCTAAGTTCTTGCAGAAATTCTAACATCAATGTTTTCATTTGTTATTTGGTCGCGGCTAAGAATATTTCGCTAGCGAAGAATGTCAGTTCGACTTGTGAACACTACGACATAAACGTTTCTAAACCAATCTACTAATTGCGGCGTTTCATGTGTTAGGAATCTTGTTTTTCTTTGAAAGTAGTACCCTTTCGAGTCATGCTAGATTATGAAAGTGTAGATCAATTTCAATAGTTGATGATGAAAAAAATGCTTTCAGATGCCATGTTTTTGTTTCAATGGTATCTTTTCGACTTGTACTTCCTAAGTTTTTCTTAAAAGCTCAAGTAGAGGGTGCACCGACAATTGAGCTCCCGACAATTGAGCCTTCATTGATGCATAAGGCAATATACAGAATCAACATCTACCCATGTACTTAGATGAAGTTTGAAAATGCTTTTAAACCTGCTACTTATCATGTTGTGAATGATTCCTTGATACTTGCGTCTACGAATACGATGACTATCTCTACAGAAATGGACAAGTATTCGCAAATATCTATTATGATGTCTAGCTTAGAATTTGTCGTCTGTTTCGACGATAATTTTTTGGAGCCTTCATTTCGAAACAATCGACGTTGTGCTCCTCGCTTTTCAAATTCGATGTAGATGTGTTTCTCGAGATTGAAGTATCGGCTACGTTGAACAAACAACTCATCAGAATGCTGGCACAGAGCTATTCAAGTAGTGTGATCCATGATCTATTTTCACAAGAGAGTTGCACATAAATTTTGTTTAGTACTGAGCGCGAGGAAACCCATGAATCTATAAATCTATCAAAGACTTGAAAATTGAACAGCACGCGAATTCGATAATGGCTGAACAGTTGCAAGCTGGGGTTGCTAAATTAAAAAAGTGAGCGAAATACGAGCTTTTGGATGAACAATTACAACTACTAGTTTCGTCTTTTCATCTGATACCTAGAGAATTGTATTTTAAAAGAGCGCGAGCTCTGTTCAATTTTTAATATGAATGCTAGCTAGATTAAATAAAGTTATTTCTTGTGCTTTTTCAATTGCTCTTTAAATCAGGCTCAATTGTCGGGAGCTCAACTGTCGGGAGGCTCAACTGTCGGGAGGCTCAACTGTCGAGGGCTCAATTGTCGGGGCTCAACTGTCGGGGCTCAACTGTCGGGAGCTCAACTGTCGTGTCACCCAAGTAGAGATAGAATTTTTTCCAGACCATGTAGTGTCATGTCAAAATGATTGTTATCTATGCTATCAAGAGATTGTTATTGTATCAAAAGTCCATGGTAAATATTCCCGGTTTTCAAAATCGTTCGGCAATATCACGGTATTGAAAATCTCACATACTTCAATGAATACGTAGAGCTCTTAAAGCTTCGTCTTTCGCTCAACATAATTAGTTTTAGTGACATCACCGACTGTAATTAATAGCAGCAGAATATTTGAAAAGATACTCGTTCAGTATATCTAAAAGATGATGTAAGAATTCTCGAAACAAGTAGAAGATATCTGCGCGTCGTCTTCTGTTTTGTTTACAACAAGAACATATTACTTGGAAAACATAACTGGCATAAAACAGAGATTTGTGAATCAGTTATTGGTATGAGAAACATTGAAATAGTTTGAGATTCTATCAAAGGGACTTGTCGGAAATCGACAAATATCTAAATCACCATACTTCAAGACATCATGTAGTATGTTACTTCTGTAAGGTGACATACATATATGAAACGAAAATATGTTAGTAAATTTGTAACATCGAATATGTTCATTCGTGAAATAACGAATAGTTGCTAAATAGTATGTGAAAGTTTGCATTTTTTTTGAGTATTATTCGTAGATTTATTAAACCGAATTGGTGAAGTTAAGATTGACAAAATAGTTGTCTTCAAACAGATGTATACTGTTTGAAATTTATGTGTCCGAGCTGTGCCGAGTGAGACGATTCTACAGATTAGGATTGAATTATAATGTGAAAGTTTATCGCGTGTAAAAGAACTCGAATTTGAACAGTAAAATCGTTAAAACATTTGGTTGCAATTATAGTTGAACGTAGAAATAACACAACCGATGGTTAAACTTCTATACGGTTTTAGAACAATCATAGATAGCTAAAGAATAGTCAATAAGATTCCTAGACGATTGAATAAATGTTGTATGTTGTTGTGAACAATCATTTTTAAATTGAATAATTTATAAAAATTCTCCCCATTGAATACAGGATTGCATGTCTATAGTCAATTCATGGAGACTATTGGTGCAGGTACCCTAATCGATCCGTCTCTATTTACCTTTGTCTGCTTTGTTTTGCTTTGTTTCTTTGTGTAATCTCGTATTGCAGGATGTTCATATGATGTGGCAGAATATTCATCTTATGATCGTAGGTGTTTTAGTATTTAGTGATGTGGTTTTACGTGTTGTTGTTGTTGTTTGATTGCATATTTTATTATTCATATTTAATACACTCATATTAAATTCTTTTTCTTTTCTTTTGTTAGCTAAAGGTCGTACTAATTATGAATTACATCCAGAAAGCTATGCTCTACGTGATGGTGTCGCTCAAACAATGACATTTTTTAAACCAAGACTTGTCACTGTTCATCGACCAACATGTCTTTATCATTCACAGCAATCGTCAGGACCATTAAAACAACCATCAACAGTAAGATCTACTCGAGTTAAGGCGACTATAAAATTTTGACTACAGAAGAACATTGTTCCTTGAGTTTGTAAATAAGGAAGTTTATCAGCCGAGTGGTTTTTACTTCATCAAGTTCCACTATGTTCTGTGAGCATGCCAGTTGCTAACGTAAAAGTCAAGTAAAAGCAAAGATAGCTTAATCTCTGCTGCAGCTAAAGCAGACCATACTTTCATCGATTGACTTATGAACGTTATACACAATAGAGCAGTTCCGTGTTCAATGCATATGTTTAAAATGTGCCGCAATCGATTGATTGAGATTCTATGATGAGTTTAAAACTTTTACAAAAATTTCACATGCCTATATTTTACTGTTTTCCACGACGGTCGAAGTTTATTTACACAATCATATATATAATCCGTCCTGTAGTCAAAATCTAATATTTACCTCTAATTCTTTTTCTTTCTTTCTTTCTGTCTTATTAAACATTTTCGGTTCATCATGTTCATTTTTAGCCTTTGAAAGACAAATCTAACAGAGCATCTTCAACGATACCTTTAACACAACAGCAAAATTCATCATCAAATGGTGATTTATCCGTATCAGGTGAGGATCTTTCAGCATCAGCACCTATTCCAGGTAAGAACTCTGGTTCCTTCTTTAAAATCCAATGTTTTTATTGTCATGTAATCATTGATTAGGTGATTCTGATATAAAACCATCTCTCATACCGATACCCATACCCATGTACACACCGGCTGCGTCAACATTAAGTCGGGCATCAAGTCGTGAAAGTGTTCTTTCTGAACAATCATGTGCATCAACATCTTCCACACAACAAGGCCGACAAAGTAAAATCCCATTGCCAGTATCTCGGTATAAAAAAGCAACGAATGGAACGACACCGGTCAAAAATTCCTAAAGACATAGTTTATCTCATTATAAAAACACTCAAACTCACACATATATATATACATTATATTTTCTTTTTCTATATTCCTAGTCAAGATTTTATTCATGTTTAAATCTCTTTTATGGGTGCTCTAGGTAGTACTCGGGTCTTTTTCTTTCTCATATGATATACTGTTCTTTCGTGGTTGATTTTATTTAGTCTGCATCTCAACGAAATCCCTCTTGACAATAGAAGAAGCCAAGTCTTCCAGTATGTTTCAGCATACAATCTTGCTTGCCAGTGAAGTTCGTTTATTGCCTCTTAGTTATTTTCAAAATTAATTTTATTCAAAAGAGTTTTTCAAGAAATCAAAAACAATATTTGAAGATTTTCATTATTTTGTTTTAACAAGTCTAGAATAAAAATTGCTTACGTTAGTTGATTTTAAATATTTTGCATTCAAAACTTTGAGATCTAGACTTTTCATTTCAAATGTAAATATACTTCTTACGTTTTCAATTATGAGAATAATTATTTAATAGAGGTAGTATTTTCTACGATGTCCGCGGCGGCACGTCGTTTTCCCAAACGGCATCTTCTATTACACAGAGGGATTTACATTGGTTTGTTTTTTTTCTCTTCTCTCGATCTTTTCTTTTAATCGATCTTTTGCTCTCGTTTTACTACTGTTAAATCTCGTTTTTGTTATTTAAAATAATTACTAACAACTAAGCGGTTAATGTCAAAATCATTTTACTCTTATGATACACATTTAAATTTCATATCAATTCAAGGGTTGGACAAGATTTATTGATTAATTCTAGGTAATAAGAGAAGTTGACAGATAAACGATGAAATTTCAATTACTATTTACAACTTCTCTCATAAATGTTACGTTGACAGACAACATGATCGATATATTTTGATGTATTATCGTTTGTCAGTGAGATAAGTTCAAGTGATTGAAATAAAGTTACTCTCGACATGTTGTATGATTACGAATGACAAATTAAAAACTATCAGTTTCAAATAAAAAATGTCTTTAATATTTCAAAATTGTTCAATAGATCGACAATGTCGAATCTAATTCAATGTTTTTTTTTCTTGAAAAACGTTCTACTTTCAACTAGAACGAATAGTAGAGTATTCGCCTATAAGTTAGTCGATTATTGTTATTCCTCCAAAACGAATCGATATCTCGAGTAAGATACTATGATCTTACGTGACACGTTAGACACTCTATCTATTGACTATAGAAAAGTTTCGCAAAAACACTTTTCTTCATCTAACGAGACTCACTTGTTGCTATCTCATAACACCAATTCATATCTGATAATCGTGAATGCAGCCTCATCGAATTTTTCTATTCGTGATCTTACTTTTATTATCGATGATGTTTGAGAAATTTCTAAAACGATTTGAGTAAGAAATCAGATAGAAATTTCTAGAATCATTAAGCATGTTAAAATACTTTTGTGACACAATACCAGACCTGAATGGATTGATAATTCGACACTTTTCGACGAGCTATATTGTAATTCGAAAAATTGTCATTTCTGAAATCGTTCTTTACGTTAAAATAATGTGAAGATATTTAAATTTACTTACAACAGATTTAAGATTGGTTTAAATACAGTAAAATAACGAAGATCAAATTATTTATTCTTTTTCTAAACAATTATTGCTTGATAAATAAAAATTTTGGTCGTCGAAAAGATTTCTACCTCAGATATGTTCATGAAAGACTATCTGCATATCAATCTTACAATTTTTAAAACAATCTGATAATTGCATATCATCGTACGAACGTTTTCATGCATTCAAGTTTTTGATTATGGAATCATTTCTGATTTTCTCTACACAAGTCAAAAATGCGACATTTACGTTAAATTTTACCTGAGGAACATATCATTCGAAACATTATCATACGTCTCCCTTCATGGCCAATAAATGATACAACAAGCATTCTGTATCTATTGATGTAGCTAACCACGAATTCACCAATAGGCTATAACATGAAATAACATATCTGAATTTCACAGAAGTACTATATCGGTAACACAGGAGTCCTATTCTCTGAAATCAATCTAAGCAAAATTATGGTTATTCATTCGATGACCTAATCTTATATGTTATTACTATCATAACATACAGAGTAAACATGTCCATTTGAACAATACCAATTTACGTGATATTGATACGGTCAAAATACAAACAACAAAGACAACTATCTCATTAATATCATGTGGCATTTATTCAATACTATACTCAATGTTGTTTGTTTTTTTCTCGTATATTTTCGCATTAATTCATGTCTCAATGTACTACGGTAAGAAAGAAGTTTGGTTTGAGAAGTAAAAATTTTCTATATACGTATTATTCAGATTTACATCTAGTAAAATATTGTACAATTGATTCAAGCTATTCGAATTATTATGAACCAGTTCAAAATATGTTCACTCGATGCTCATGTATTCATGATAAAGTTAGTGGTGCGAGACGTCTGACACATGATACTAGTATCAACAACATGGTATTGATACTTTTCTTTTTATCATATACATCATATTATTGAACGATTGAATAGTATTCTTTATGGATGCGACGATACGCAACTATCAGTTTTAATTCTTCAATAGAAATAGTTGAAAAATCGAATGAAGAACCTCAAGATTATTGCCATAGTTTACTATCAACGGAAATTTTTACGAAATATATGAAGCGGGTACGAATAATCGTTGATATATAAATGATAAAAGTTCATTCATTTATTTCCTACAGACAATTTGGAACTCATCAGAATTGATTAGTTATATACCAAAGAACGATTATCATTTTGAAAAATACTATATCCTGAGGTATTCTACTGGTTTTAATTGTATCACCACGTACGAGTTCATCCATTAAGAGTGTTTTTTCGTGAAAGAATCGAATTGTAAAACTAAGGTCTTCGTCGATGTTTGATGTTCACTGGTAACCTAATTTCTATACATGTTCAATTTAGGAAATCATTCTCAAAATAGTCCATTTCTAGTAATCTACTTAGCACTGAAACCTACTTCAGTCAGGTTCAGAAAATCTATCGGGCGGGTAACTACCACAAATTCATCGGATTGAAATTTAAAAATAATCATCTTCATCTTATTCGTTGTTTTCCAAAAAATATTTTGATAAGCTTTACTATCAAAGTATGAATACACTAACTGACTCTGCCGATTTCTACAATACTCTAACTGGCTGCATCGATTTTCAAGTACTCAGCTTCACTCACTGTTGTCCTGTATGCTGCGATTGCTACGGTTCAACAATCATTTGTAAACGGACCGTTTCACAGATTTCTTTTCAATTTCAACGCTGAATCTGTTGAAATTACGCTGGTACCTTATTGTTAGATTTGGAACGAGAGACACGTTTCGACAAATGGCATAGATTTAACAATTATTCTGTTGCAGAATACAATTCTCGAATACACATATGTTCAGAGTACAAGAGGTTTTTGTAAATTAAAAATGAAAGCATTTTCAAAGTCTAAAACGAAGTTACACGGACTTAATAATATGTCTCGAATTGAGTGAGAGCATTTGAAAGTCACATAGAATCTTTAACAAGAATAATTATTTTTAAAACGGTACTCATAACTGAAAAGGATTTTTGCCTGAGATCTAATTCGATTGGTATTGCAGATTGCACTAAATTTTTTCTCATTTCTTTTAGGCATCTCCTATTGATGCCATCTTTAAGATTAAATACCGAACTAAAATACAAATACACGCACTATCAAATTTTAGACTTTGCAACAGAATTTATCATACGACATGCAAGAAAGCCGTTGGATATCCTTCACTTTATGGTTACGTAATTGTCTTATATTTTTCTGTTGTCATCACAATTAACGTAAATATTTTTAGATCATCAAGATACAACAGTATATCAAAACGGTAGTACTCCTCATTTACATACATGTGAATACGAATGCTTTGAATATGTAAGTGATATAGAATCTGAACAATGTAAGTGAGTTGCTGTTTCATTGAATGCTTAAATTAATCAGAATATGTCTGTTAAAATTCTAATGTTACTTCCATGTCTTCATCGTTCATTAGCATTATGTACAATTGCATATCTTCCATCTAAATATTTGCAACCATGTCATTTATACGAACGATATGAAATATCAAGATATATCTCTAGTGACGCGACTTTATTACTTAAAACACGCACAACTACTTCTACCGTCAATAAGAAAAGGTTTGATGATCATACTAGTTTTTGTAAATATAGGTTCATTGTAGAATTTTTCTTTTACTGAGAAACAATTAGCATCTTTCTCTTTTACGTATGTAAAATCTAAAAGTTCTATTGCATGCTTATTGCACTATACCGGTAGGAATTTCCACAGATAGACCTTGATCAGTATCAATTGATATTTTGGAAGTCCTATAACATATTCACTATATCTTATTTAATGCAAGTACGTATCAAAGTTATCATGACTCCATGTTCCGAAAATAGGATCAATAGAGATCTCATATGTCATAAAAATTTAATCGAACTGATTCTTATTCTTGCACTTGCTTGCAATTGATAGTTTGTAAACATGACAAACACCGTGTACCATTTGATAGCGCAAGTTGCAATCAGTCTAGCAAAAGCAATAGCAGTATCGAAACAAGTCGGATACTAGATGAAAGCTAGTGTTTTATTCTTTTAATTCAGTGCGATCAACTTATAACCAATATTCTCGAACTTTATATATCAGAATTTACATTAGAAAAATTGATTGATCTAAGATATTCTTTCTTGTTTCATATTTAGAATTCGAAGTAATTCAACATCGTCTATTAATATAACAATGCCCATGGTATTTGTATCAAGTGGAGAGTCATCTTATCATATGATTTTATATGTATTCATTAAATATATATTTTTTGCTTAGCATTATTCTCACATAAAGATTTCCCTTCACTGATAAAAAAAAAGAAACAATAAATTAACTGTATATAAATATATCACATAAAAATAAAATAGAACCCCAAAGGAGGAAATGAAAACTACAATTTTTTTTTGAGCAATACGTATTTGTTATAAATGAGATGAACATGTAAAAATGCGACCGATATCGATGAAAATATATTCGTTTGTAATAAATAACTACTAATGATGAACTCCATTTGTATGCATGAATGTAGGCATAATGCCATTGGATAGAGTTAAATTTTTAGGGAAATCACTGTTAGGCTAGGAAAAATAACGATGAATACATAGAATCACATTTTCGAAAGGATCTTTACTTCTTGTGTATCTGTATTCATTTCGATAAAAATTGGTAGATCATAAGTTTGTCCTTTGGCAAATTCAAGATTCTAGAACATTGATAAAATAGAACAAGAAAACATAAACGAAGTATTGATTTATTACTTCGCCCGCATAAGAAACAAGTGGTGATATTTCACAAGTTTTTCCATTTATTTCGCTGCAAAGAAAAACAACATTGTTCATCTTGTAAATAAAATATCAGACATACATTTCTTCATTCACATCAGACGGTAGAAGAGCACCAGCTTCTTTTAGCCAACGAATATGTTGAAGCATTAAATCTCGTCGACATGTTACTGCTGTATCCTTTGAACCCGAACCATTTTTCAATGGTGAAAATTCATCTTCGCGACGTACATCCCACACAGCAAATGTTCTATTTTTGAAATGGAAATTATTTTCTCGTTCTATAGTCACTATTTTTGACTGAGTTCATTTTGTAACTCTACTCATCAAGCTTTTTTCTTAGATATGATAAGAGAGTGTTCGAGATTTTCTTGTGCTTTGTTTTTCTGTAGAGAAAATTTATTCGAATGCGTTTATCTACGTACAGAAGACATCAATAAGTTGTTGGAAACTAACTTACTTTGATTCTCAACAGATTCCTTACGGGAAACTGAAAGTTATTGTCACAGACTCGTCATATGAAATAATTATTTCTACTGTCTCGCGTAGAAATTTTAACATGTGAATCTGTTTTTATTTTTTCAAATCTATGTTTCTTGCGCACTTATATGTATACTGTATTTGGATCAATTTGAGAAATCATGATCGATGGATAGAGCTCATTGCAGATTATCGCTTTTCATCTGGCAGATATTACTGTCAAGCAGAGCCTTCGGATTAGAAATTCTTGTATTTGTTCTTGATTGATGGGATGTCTCCGCCAAGATATCTATCTGATAAAACATTTTCGAATTTTGCAACGATCTCTAATTTTTAAGATGCATTCTCGGATTGGAACTAAATAATATCATTTAATTTATCCGGAGAAAAGTCGAGATCCTTGTTAGAAAATTATAATAAATAAATTTTAGACCCACAGTCTTTTAATTCGAGAAGTTTTATGTCACGAATTTAATACTGCTCCAGAATGAAAAATCAAATTGATGATTTAACTCATCAGCATGAAGTAAATGATGAATTACTTTGCTTACTTTGAAAAAGGAAAAACATCGAAGACGAATTTTTCTAATTTGATTCCATTTATTTCCGTTGGGTTACTAATACATACTCCATTACCATCGATAGCTGGAATTTTCTTTGTAGCAACATGATAGCGAAGATCTTTTTCATGTTTTCTAAAGAAAATTTCCGATACGAAACATAAATAAAAGACAAAGAATAGGTTCTGCTTACTGGCAAATATCTTCAAGAAAATCGAATGTAAAAAAATGATTACATATGTTTCCAGCGTTGAATACTAATTCATCACTATTGTTGGACTTTTTTCTATGCGCTGTTTGTTCCAATATTTCCGAGTATTCAACTACTTGAAAACGATCGCCAACTTTGCATATGACACCAACTGCTTCAGTGGGAAGAGTTTTTTTCACCACCTATCGAATCGATTGATGAAAAAATTTTGAGGAAAACAGAAATATTCTTATTTTACTTTAGCTGCACAATCAGCATTTTTCGTTAGACAAAAACCAATAAATATTGGATCAGCTAAACGAACAAGAATATTATCTACACCATAGACGTGCACATATTGAATATGACGGCGTCTCATCTCATCTAAAACTCGACGAGATTTTAATGCCCGATATAAACCACCATTTCCATCTGCAGCTCTTGTTAATTTGAATTTTTCTTCAAGTAAAATTTTTCCTTCGAAATCTAATGCCGGCAATGTATGTTGCTCAAACAGAATTATATTTTCACGTTTCAAGCCAAAATAATTATATGAACGAAAATATTTTTCTGTTTCTTCTTGAGTATGTTCACTTGTCATGATAAACCTAAATAATATCCTTATATTGTCACATATTTGTTTGATTTCGATAAACGAACCATGAAATAGTTCCGTTTTTTGTTTTGAATTGTTCATTAGCAATTTGTTCGAGTCGACGAATTCGTTCGGCTTGTATTTGATAGAGAGATTTCTTAGATGGTAAATTCGCACTAAACATCCCTTTGGGATAATCGACACCTATAAATTGATCAATAAGACAAATTAAGCGCAGAGAAGAATCATACCAAGACGAGTTCCTTGTCCACCAGCTAGTAATAGCACACAAACAGAACTTTCACAAATGGCCTTTAATCCTTTCAGCCGATATTCATCAAGTTGTTCTTTGCTAGTTTCATCGATTGATCCAGCCATATGATCAGGAATTGGTTCCATGATATCATCAATAACTTGCTCCTTTTTATCTTCAGTACCGTCATGATTGAGCGTTTCACTGTTGGTTTCTATTGATAATTCATGTTTAATAGTATCGTAAGCTTCGTTGACACGATCAAAATCCACTTCGCTAATATCATGCAAGAGTACTTTACGTTGTTCATCATCAAGTTCAGACCAATAAGCAAGTAAATGCGTTTGATTAGCTTTGTTTAGACGTTGTTGTGTGACTGATTCAATCTCCATCTTCGAACGAAATGAACAGGCACAAAAACAAATCGAAAGAAAAAGAAAAGAAAGAAAAATACATCCAATAGGTAATGAATTCGTCGCAATCTCTCAATCAATAGAACCAGATAAGTTTTTGTTGACATAATTTAATTGCTTATGCAATTCGAATTCCGATTAATTCGAGTCGATAATTGATTGTCGTATTCTGTACATACATCTAATGACATTTGTCAAAGATTAAAATGATAACTTGAATTCTTTTGTTCGTCTAAATCCTAAGAAAAACGATCCATACGATTATTGTCGTTTGTAATCAAAAGAGGATGTCTGCCAAATCATTATCGGCAGTTTCTCTTCTCTCAATCAATGAATCATTAGTCAAGGTTTTAGAATATTCATTGATGGAAAACAACATAATAAGAAATGCAAATAGTTCTATATTCGCGTTCAGACTATGAGGCATCCTATTGATTTTCAAACTATAAAAAAAATTTATTCTTAGTAATAATGATTTAAAAATGAAACGTACGATTTTCGTTCAAATTTGATTAACAGATAGATGACGCCATATTATTACAAAGAAATCACAAGCCGAAAAAAATATTTTCCATAATAACGATTTGAAATGACTCTTTAATTTTGTGATAGAAAATTTCTTTATCTTCTTATTGATAGTTATTTTTCCTAACTATAGCAGATGTTTGATATATACATATATATATGTATATGGTTATGATTGACCAATAGAAACACGAGACAAGTTTTTATACGTAAGCTATACTTTTGTGAAATAGAAACAGGATTTCATCAATTAACGTCCGTGTTACTAGCGTTAAGTATTTCAAACAAGGTACTCTTGGTACGTACGAATTAAGGAAAGTAGTATGTGCTGGTGTTTTGTACTTAAGGCGAAAAGAAAAATATGCTGAAGGTTACTTTGTGAAATGAAAGTATATTTTATTTAATCTATACGCCATTATTTAATCGTCGCTAGTCTTTCTCTCCTCGATGTATTTTACTCATGTAGATGAAATTGGGAACTACATTCTTTTCGTTCGATCGAATTCCTATTTCTTTTCTTAAATTTTGAGATTTGCAACAATAATCTTCTTGAGTAATTCTTTCTAATAGGATAAATGCTAATCAAGTTTATGATTTAATTTACTTTTCTACTTGTAAGTAGTTTCTTATTCAAAAAAAGTATTATTAGACACTTTTTCAATAGAAACGAGGTACCCATTTATGCTCTGTTTTAGATTTCTGAAAACGAAACCGTTGATTAAAGTATTCGATCATGTCTGTTCCGGGCGTTGTAAGTCGAGAATTTTTTACATAGATCATTTTAGTTAATTGTTCTAATTCGATCTTAAGCGTTGTGATGATCACCGTCGTCGATGGGATATACGTGAATATGAAAAAAAAGCGAGTGATCGTATTGAAAATCTTCGCTCAGTTAAAAAGAAACCGGCAACATCAGACGATAGTGATGATGAAGAACAACAGAAGAAAAACGATGAAAAAAAAATTGCACGAACACTTCTTCAAGCACGAGAATTTAAAGTTTGTAAAATGAATAAACAACGAAATCTACTCTTCTTTTATTATCATATGAATTTCAACTAATTTCAGGTTGATTTAGAATCTCGATTGGGTAAATCAGTCATAGTTACAAAGGCCACAGCACCTTCAGATGCCGGAGGGTAAATCAATATTTTTTTCTTCTGTTTGTTAAACTAGGGTTCTAAGAACATTATTTGAATTTAGATACTATTGCAATGTTTGTGATTGTATTGTAAAAGATTCGATCAATTTTCTGGATCATATCAATGGGAAGAAACGTATGTTAGCATAGTATCTACGTAATATTGATAGATCACATTTAGTGGACTTTAGATCAACGTAATATGGGTATGTCAATGCGTGTCGAACGATCCAACGTTGATCAAGTGCGAAAACGTATTGAATTAAATAAAACAAAGCAAAATGAAGTTGAGAAAGAATACAATTTCGAAGAACGTCTCAAAGAAGTCAAAGAAGAAGTACGTCAATGATACTCTTTCGTTTTTATTTTAATATTACTGGAGTTTTTTCGTTTCGAGGAAGAAAAATTGAAAGCGCAACGACGGGATAAACGAAAAGAGAATAAAAAACGAAAATTAGATGAGTATCACGCTACGAATGACAATGAAGATGCTGCTGATGATGATATGGCTACTATTATGGGATTTAGTGGTTTTGGAGGTTCAAAAAAATGAATTCACTGTAATTGTATATTACCTTATAAATAAAAGAGCTAAAATTTTATATCAACCGATAGAGATCAATTGCTAATTGTGACTAATTGACGGAACGCAAATTCTCATTTATTCACAAGCACCCTATTTTCTATCCGGTATGTAGTCATCAAATAACAATTGAGACAAGAAATCGGTTTAGATTTTCTAGTGATGGTAAAACAGTACCTAGAAAAATACTTTCATCCTGATACTATTTTCAAATAAATAATGTTGAGTTTATAAGGCATGCGCAGTCGAAAAGAAAATGTGAACTTTAGATTGTAACAGATTGAAAATTAGTACAAGTGATTACTTCTGATAAATTATAATATTCAAGATTGCATCGATAGTCTACAACAGAGATGTATTCTTATATCATATATAAATGAAATTATAATAAAGTGTTGTTAAAAATAATATAGATCGCTTGAGTTTTCAACTATATATATATATATATCAAGTCCTTTCATCTGTCAATGGACTTTATTTTAAATGTTAATCAAGAAACTCGTTTAATGAGCCGAAACAATGAGATATAAAATGAAACATGATCTCGAACATAGAAAACAAGTGTTTCTGAGAATAATAAACGTTCCTTGATCTAATCTCTACACTTGACATGTATATTAATTTATTCTAAATACTGATAAGTAATAAGCACTAAAAGTCTCTGACGATTTTTTGAATATGTTGTCTATAATAACATGAACACCATAACATAAATTCATTTTAACACAATAGAATTTAGTTCAAGAGTAACTGTAATTTATTTTGTCATTAAAAAGATTTGAGTGCAATGGGTTCTATGTTAATTATCGAATAGATGTTGACAATATTTCAGTCAGTCAACGTATAAGAAACGTTCGAAAAAACATGTTGGATATTCTAGATGATTATACGAATCTCGACCAACAATCTCAAGATATGATGAAGTATGAATATACACACGAGAGCTACTCGTGCTATTGATTGATATTGTATGACAAAAGTTTTCTTTCCTAATTACTAGGAAGTCTCTGAGAATCATTTGGTTTTGTTCTGATTTCGGATGACTTTTTTCATCAAAGATGTCTTAGAATCTATTGAAGTATCATTTTTTTCTGGTTTGCTTCAAGGAATATAGACTAATAATAAATTGATAATGAGCTTGTTAAATTAACGCTGTACGAAGCAGCTTACTCAAAACGAATAGCTCTTTTGAGACGCAAGATAGAAATGTTTTCTATACCTATCTATCAGCGATAAAGAACGTACCTATTGCAGTATCAGTTGAATGATATACAGAATCACTATAAATATATGTCTACTTTGCAAATAAATGAATGCCACTATGATTATGTTCCACGAATCCATTGATAAATCACATTGATAGACAAAAGATTCATCGTAGTAGGATGATTCCGCCGGCTTCCTCCCCCGATTTACAAAAGTATCTTCAATTTTAACTAAACTTAGAGGGTTTGTAGAGAATCTTATGCTGATTATTTTCGTTTAAAGAACGTGAAGACTTTATTGAGAAATCAGGAAATTATTTTTCGAGCCATTTTAGCCACAAAAATAGGGCTTTTGCAGTAGTTTTTGTGATTTCTCAAGATTACGAATTTCTTTTTGGAAACCGGAGTGTGAATTCGAATAGCACGATCAAAGCTGTACTAGGAAACGTTTTTGAAAGTGATTTTGCATGAATCTGTATACCTCTGACCTACATAGAACAGAACACACCAAAACCAAATGTCGACACATTTTTAGACGCAAAATTGAAATTAACGGAAAAGGTGACGCCTACCATTCAACAGAGCGAAAGTTCCTCTAGCGCACCATCGATTTTGCTTTTTAGGGGAGTAAGGTTTGGCAGAAAAAAGCGGTAAAAACTGAAAAATCGTCATTTTTTGTCGATATGTTCAACGTATTTCGATATTTGCTTATGTTCTTCATTCTTAAAAGCGGTACTGGATTCCCGGTTCGCAATCAGCATCAAAAACTACATCGGCTCGTCCATTTCGAGACGTTTCTCATGGACTTTTTTTCGACCGTCTGACCGATTGTTTATCCCATGGAAGTGTTTTCTCAATATACCTGTTGATATATGGAACAGAATACACCCACACCCTAAAATTTCTGCACTGCATGTGCTGTTTGGATATAGAAGCACAATTTTATGCTTCTAATTCAGTTACTTTATAGTATTGGAGGTTCTAGCCAGGAGGCTGACCCTGGTTTGCGGGCGCCCCCGTTAAAGTAAACGTGTCTCACGGTGATTAGAATCATAAAATGACTATTCACAGGGTCAAACATTTTCTACGCTGACGAACACGACCCTTAGAAAAGTTTGTGACTGTGACCCTGACTTTAATCTGCCTTCATATTTGCATTTTACTATGTTCAGTGTAGAACCCCATCCTGAATTGCATTGATCAGTTTCATGCTTAATTGATTTTCAGAAGATTTAGTTGCCATGATTTAAGGACAGGACATTTTGGGATCGGTGATAAGTGCGTGGAGAAGAACTCATTGGAGTTTCCCTGAATCCCATTCTAGCTTAAGTTACACTGCCGTTTTTGTTTCGAATCGCCTGAGTAATGAACGATAAAAGCATATTACTTGTGATCTAGTCGTTCTATTCCAAGTGACTCATACACGGATGATTGACAGAGGCTTCTGGCGTTGCTACAGCGCCTTAGCAGAGAATCCCGTACATACTGTGTCGATGGTTAAAACGTGTTATCAGAGGTAAAGAGGATGTGGCAGTTTCCTATTCTTGATGCATAAATTCGCAGGGATTGAACATGTCAGTTTGTATAAACTGTGTTTTTCGACGTTGAAAACTGATTGACAATGTTGGTGCTATGCTACGCTCATCCAATGGCACGCTCAAGATCCACTGAAATTGTTTGAAAACTAACTCACCCTCGAGAAGATAGAACAGTGAAAAAAGAGCTGCTGGTCTTCATCAAAGAATTACACAGAATATCATCAGATGCAGTTGCATAATTGATTCAAGAAGAAGATTCGATATCGAACATTCTCCGAAAAAGAAATATCAAGGTTAAATTTGCATAAGAGCTAGCAAACAATCTTTGAGGAAGAATATGAAATAATGGTTAACGGTGACACAATTAGAAATGACAACGCGTAAAACCCTGTCTTTCGCGAAATCATCAGATAATGACTCATTGTTCAATGCTAATGATTATCATTCATGCACATACCAAAAGAAAAAGAGGAGTCTGGTGGTGTCGAAAATGAATACCGACGAAAAACAATGCTAAAGTTTGTTAATTGAAGTGTCTATGGGATTAAGTATCCCAAAAACATCTGATTTTTATGTCCTTTATATAAGCAGATTAATGATCTTATTAGTGTTATTTGCAAGCGAACAACAGACGCTCTAAGACTAAATGTGGGAATATTGATTGAAATGATTTGAGAAAGTGTCGATGCATTTGAAAAAGTGTGGAGACCTAGCAAATATAACAATAGGTGACATATCCCCAGAGGTGCATTTATTTTGATCTATGATATGAAATTTGTATTCGACCTCGGAGACTATGAAGAAGAAAACCCCCTTCTCATCATGTTTCCATCACACTAGGGCCCACTTCTATTCGAAACGTTCTTCTCTTGTAATGAATGAAAGGCCTGGAACGTCGTAGAACTGCACAACTCCTTCGAAATTCTATCTAAGAACAGAAATATTAGTAGCAATCCACCATCCGTTTCACCTTAGCCGGCGTAATACAATGCGGGTGCAGTAGCTATCTATAACCAGGAGGCTTATTTTTGGATATACCATGTATGAAAACAGAATTTTGGATCATCTCCCTTAGTTATATTTAAGGACCAGCGCTAAATGCGCAAAAATAAATTAACGATAGTGAACGTAGTTCTAATTATCCCAATTATAGGCATTCCCGAAGATGTTCCATCCTCAAATCATGATTGCTAGATTTCATGAAAATCATTTAAAATAGAATATGATGAATCCAATCCAGGATCGAAATTCATAGAGACTATATTAAATGGAAGATCTGAAGATAGTTCACACCAGAGCGACTGAATTAGAAGCATAAAATTGTGCTTCTATATCCAAACAGCACATCCCAGGTCAATCAAAACGGCCCCCGTTACAGTATCGTAAACGGTCGTTTTTACATCGTATACCACGGTTAAACGACTGTTTTAAGTCGTATTATGGCGTTTTAACAAGGTCAGTATTACGGGCGTACACGGACACCGTATTTACGCCGTAAAACCCTCGTAAAGACAGCGTAATACTATCGTATTCTATAGAACATACGGTCGTATTACTGACCTTGTTAAAACGGGATAATACGATGCCGTAATGGGCCATGTTCTCATCGTATACGACCGTTTACGGATCGTTCTGTTCGACCTGGGATGCAGTGCAGAAATTTTAGGGTGTGGGTGTATTCTGTTCCATATATCAACAGGTATATTGAGAAAATACTTCCATGGGATAAACAATCGGTCAGACGGTCGAAAAAAAGTCCATGAGAAACGTCTCGAAATGGACGAGCCGATGTAGTTTTTGATGCTGATTGCGAACCGGGAATCCAGTACCGCTTTTAAGAATGAAGAACATAAGCAAATATCGAAATACGTTGAACATATCGACAAAAAATGACGATTTTTCAGTTTTTACCGCTTTTTTCTGCCAAACCTTACTCCCCTAAAAAGCAAAATCGATGGTGCGCTAGAGGAACTTTCGCTCTGTTGAATGGTAGGCGTCACCTTTTCCGTTAATTTCAATTTTGCGTCTAAAAATGTGTCGACATTTGGTTTTGGTGTGTTCTGTTCTATGTAGGTCAGAGGTATACAGATTCATGCAAAATCACTTTCAAAAACGTTTTCTAGTACAGCTTTGATCGTGCTATTCGAATTCACATTCCGGTTTCCAAAAAGAAATTCGTAATCTTGAGAAATCACAAAAACTACTGCAAAAGCCCTATTTTTGTGGCTAAAATGGCTCGAAAAATAATTTCCTGATTTCTCAATAAAGTCTTCACGTTCTTTAAACGAAAATAATCAGCATAACATTCTCTACAAACCCTCTAAGTTTAGTTAAAATTGAAGATACTTTTGTAAATCGTGGGAGGAAGCCGGCGGAATTACTCACTATGCTTGCATTCAGTTTAATCAAATGTATTGTTTCAAGAGAAGCTTATAAGTGTAAGATTACTTTTACACCTACAGCGGCATTTTATTGGTATTGGAAATAATATTACTATTCTAGTTATTAATTTGTGAAAGAAAGTTCTGGTGTTTTACTGTGCGTACTTAATATAATGCTCCATTTTTATCTATTACTTAAATAGATCACAGATGACCATTTCTGATAATTTCATGTATTAAGACGTAATTGAAATATTAACCACGCAGTCCATGTCGTGGAAAAAGAAAACAAAGAGAAAAATAAAATCATCTTCCCATTTAAGTAGGACACTGCAATGAATGAATTTTGTAGTGCATCTTCCGAAAAAGTGTTCTAGAGTGACATGTAGTACTTACTTTGATTAAAAGAAAGTAATTAAATTGAGTTTCATCTAGTTGTTTTCAATGAAGAGTTTCAAGTCAATGAACAGATCTCTTCGTCGAGAAAATACCTAACTATGCGTAAAATAAGAATTCATCTGTTCACATGATTCCATTGAATAAAAAACATACATTTAATCAAAATTTATTGATTTCATTTCTTATGAAAATTCCTAGTTCAGTTCTATTTTAATATTGATTCATTTTGGCATGCGATATTTTCATCAACTAGAGAGTAGATACTTTCAAAAAAGGCCTTCGTGATTAATTTTATTCAATGAGATTTAATTGATATATAATTATCAATTATATGGGTTGATGACGTCGTGTATGACATGTAGTAGTCTATGATAAAAAAAAAAGTATTGATTTTTAATTCGTGCTTGATGTATTCATCGTGGTAATATTCAATTTTTATTCATAGATTATGGAAGCTATAAGCTCATGAATGATCTACGTAAAGTAAGAATAGTAACAATGTTTTCATATCGACGTTTTTCAGTGGACATAAATGTAGATAGAAAAAGACAAACTTTTATACAGTTGAAATATTTTTAATGAACTATGGTTATTTGTTTGACATCAAAATAGATAATTTCCTTGTTTTTCTAGCTAAATCAACTTTAACCGAGCACATATTCTCTAAAAATAGCAGCGCAATAATAATTATTCGTCCATTTGTAACGTTTAAGTCAGGACTTATTCTCAGATATAAAAAGAAAAGAAACGCGATAACTTACTTTCCTGTGTATACTCGACAATATTTGTTTCGGTTTAGTTCTCAAACGTTGTTTTGTTTTTAAATAATAAAATATTCACTACCAGTCTACGACGTGAAAATAAAAACTTCTCAATTGTGGCTTAGATTCTTCTTATGACTTTCGTATTCTTCAATGTACCCTTTCCAAAAATCTATGTAACACATTGGAATTATTTCAGCTTAGTTGTAATCATTATTATTCTTTATTTACATGTTTGTCCAAATCGACGTCAATAATAACAGTTGATATTCAGCAGCATATTTCAATCGTCGCAAGCATCAACATTCTGCACAATTTTTTTTCCAGCAATGTTCTAATAAACGACACACGCATGAGTGAATATTTTATTAGTCAGTAAAAATACTGATTTCAAAAATTCTTTATTCGACTTATTCAAATCAGGCTTTTGAATACAAGCAAATATTTTTGGTTCGTAAAGTACAAAATAAGCAAAAAGAGCATCTTCTTTCTCAGAAATTAGCCAGCACGTTATGCTTAAGTCGAAGTCAACACTATTGAGTTTGATTATTGTACTAAATATTAACTAATTTAGTATTAAAGTACTATCGATGAACACTTATCAATCGCATTATAGAATTTTTTTTGTCCTGGAGAACTTTTCCTGCAACATGTTTTTGCTTGAGAAAAAACATCACACGTCAGAAATGCGATTAGTTGAACATGAAGCATCATTATGCGAATTTTAAGATGATGCCAGGGATGAAATTATGTTAATAATGAATTTTAGTCTATATTGACGATGGTAAACAGATAAAATAAAAAATGATACCAAAGTTCTGCTTTGCAGAAACAAGGCCTTTGTAAGTATACGAATAGTATTAAGAAAACTAGTCTCTCCATGGGCAGAAGATGTTTGCTTGAATAAAGGTACCTAGTAAAGAGAGAGAAGGTGTATTGCTTCGAAAGTGAAACATTTTTTCTTTAGACTATTTGTACACAAAACTGAAAATTTCTAGGTTGAATTTATTAAAGTAGAATCAATTTTATCCTGATCACACTTTCAAGGTAGACTCATTAATATTGAATGAGTTCTGTGACATGAATTTATTTTTTTCGCCAACACGCGAATTAAATGCACACAAATGCAAATGTAGGTATTTCAGTTACAATAGCATTCATGGATGAGCAGTTATAACAAAACGATGAAATCGTTCTATCTCGAATCGAATAATATCTTAGTATCTAGGCCGTACTTATGATAATGAAGTTTATTTTAATGATATTCTGAGGAGATGCTCCAAACGACCGACAATTAAATTACTTTGAATATCATTAAATATCTTATTGCATTAGCGCATAATATCTGGAATTGACTCAAAAGTGAACAATGCTATCGAGAAGAATAATGTGTAGTTGAGATAATTGAAGTATTTTCATTACAATAAATAGTATTATACGTAAAAGTTGAATACATATTTACATCAATAGCAATCAGCACATCTCAAGAGAATAAAATTGAATAATGTCCTCAAATGTCAATCATGAAATAATTCGAAACAAGTAGATAAATAAGATTTACTTTAGAATTCTACTCATAGGAACATTGTTGAATAATCTATATACATGTGAATAATATCGAATATGAGCATATCATTAGTTTCTTTCTCATTTACCAAATTGAGCATTGAAACCTAAATTACTGATAATTCGATAGAATCAATAAGAGTATATTTGTATGCGCTAGCATCGACACTATTCTACGTAAAAATAGAAGAAAAAGAAGAATAATGAGCATCCAAGTTAATATATTCAATATGTTCAATCTTCTGTCTTTGGTCGAGGCCTCATCTATGGTTATTCATATATTTTATCTTGGTTCTATGTAAATCACGTCATCATTCTTTCCTCGCTAATCATCACAATCATCCTTTCCATTTGCATTATATCTATTTATAGTTATCTTGCATTTCAGACAGTCTTTGTCAAGCCATATTGAAGCAATCGAGGGACAAAAACGAAATGATTCTTTCCATTTTATATAGATCTTCCTTTTCTCTGTGTTCCTAGAAAACATTTAATAGAATCAAGTTGAAATAGTAGAAACAGATAGAAGATTATTATATGCTCAATTGTTCTTTTCTATATTGTTGTAAAATAATACTCAAGATAATCATTCATAGAGAATTGGTCCCACTCAAGTGATACGAATGACAGGGAAAAATATTGTTGACAACGAAGAAATTTCGAGAAGAAAGAAGGACGTGTCAAATGAGAAAAAATCTGAATGGAAGCGTTTGTACTAGACGAGGGAATGATTGTCGCTTCTTCTTTGATCTCCTCCTTTTCTCCTTTTCTTTCTTTTATTTTTCTCGACGGCGCATTTTCCTGGAGCGTAAGCAGTTGTTTCATTTAATAGAGTTAGCATTCTATTGTGCACACGTCTATACACAAGCACATATATCGATATATAAATTATCACGTGTCTTTTAAGACGTAAAAATATGAGGATACTTTTAAAGAAGAGAAATCTACCGATGTATCCACCAGGTATTTAAAAACGGCTATTAATAAATAAATGAATATTCTTGTATTCATATTTCAACCTAGTTCTATCGTAGACTAGTTTTCAAGGAGAAGATACGCACTAAGTCATGTGATAAGAATAATAAGGCATCGTTTCGATATATCTACATTGAAATGTGATTGTGTTTTCTTTTTGTCATATTTTTGATGGACTCTACTAATCCCATTCCAACTGACTCCAAAGCAACAACAACAACAACAACAACAGCAACAACAATAACAACAGCGACACATAAACAAGAATCAACAACTGATAATCAATCTTTAGTGACGTATGAATTAATAAAAGATCAAATATTTGATGTCGGCCCACGATACACAAATTTAAAATATATTGGTGAAGGTGCCTATGGTATGGTTGTATCTGGTCAAGATAATCAAACGTCTCAGCGCGTTGCAATAAAAAAATTATCTCCATTTGAACATCAATGTTTTTGTCAGCGTACGTTACGTGAAATAAAAATTTTAGCACGATTCAAACATGAAAATATAATTAATATACAAGACATCTTACATTCAAAAGAATATGAACATGTAAAAGATATTTATTTAGTACAGCAACTGATGGAATGTGATATGTGTAAATTAATTAAATATCAAAGATTGAGTATGTGAAATGTGTCGATGAGTTTAGAAAATGAAAATGAAAACAACTAATTTTATTGTTTGTTTTTATTTGTGTAAGGTCCGGAGCATGTCTGTTATTTACTTTATCAAATTTTACGCGGATTAAAATATATTCATTCAGCAAATGTACTTCATCGTGATCTTAAGCCGTCAAATTTATTAGTAAATACGAATTGCGATTTAAAAATATGTGACTTTGGCTTAGCTCGTGTTGCAGATCCATCATTTGATCACAATGGTGTCCTTACAGAATACGTAAATACTAATTTACTTTTGTGTAGTTTTACAGCTATGTCAATTTGAGTTAATATCATTTAGGTAGCCACAAGATGGTACCGAGCACCGGAAATAATGCTTAATGCTCGTGTTTATAATAAGCCAATTGATTTATGGTCTGTCGGATGTATACTTGGTGAAATGCTGGATGGAAAACCATTATTTCCTGGTTTGTTTGATTCATTTAAGAAAAATTATGACTTTCATTTAGTTTTGTTTTTGTCAATTCTTACTCTCTCTCTCTCTCTCTATTAGGCAAACACTATATCGATCAGCTCAATTTAATTCTTAATGTTGTCGGTTCTCCAAGTGAGCATGATTTAACATCCATTGTCAATGACAAAGCTCGAAGTTATATAGTTTCATTAAAAACTCGTGTAAAACAACCATTTAGCAATCTTTATCCATATTCAGATAAAAATGCTCTAGACTTACTCGATCGTTTATTAACATTCGATCCGAACAAACGTATAACTGTGACTGATGCACTCGCTCATCCGTATTTAAAACCTCATCATGATCCAAAAGATGAACCAATCACTAAACATCCATTTAATGTTGAAATGGAAATGGATGATTACCCAATATCAGAATTAAAACGATTAATTTGGTTTGAAGTCGAACTAATCAAAAAACATATTTCCTCTGAAAAAATGCCAATTGCACCCGAGTGATTGAGAGAAATATTTTATTTTTTCGGTTACAATGCTTTATTTTTAAGGCGGATTCATTTTGTGTATTTTTTGCTGTTGTCGTTTAGATCTTCATGTAATTATGTATCAAGACGAAATAAAAGCAATATTTTTTATTATACTATAATGTTCAATTTACTTCTAAACATACGAAAAATGATACGAGTCCTGATTTTTCTGTATGGAGTTGAATTAATTTCTAGTGGTCTCAATCAATTTCGAATGTTACAAATCTTATGTTCTTTGCAATATTTAGAAATAAAAGTTTCAACATGAAATGCCTTTTATGATTCATGATGAATGATTATACATCTGTATTCATTCTACGCATTCCACTATAGATCTATCAATGACAAAATCGAGAAAACAATGACTAATGCTAATAATAAATATATTGATATGACGAGCCACATGTAAAGCACAAAAATATATCGAGATATTTGAAGAAAACTCTCGAGTAATCTTTCGATTCCAATCTATTTAAAAAAAAATAGTTTAATTAAAATACTTTTGCTGAAATTAATTGTGACTGTAAACTTCGCACACATACGGAAATGAAGAACTTATGCGTTATTCGAATAACTCAAAGAGAACGATGCCGGTCGTCGTAAATTTGTAATACTGTAATAATAGTAGGAACTACCGTGACAGTTTCATGGTGACGAAAGTACGATTGATAGATTACATCAAACACTAAATCGGTAACAAGCATATGAAATTGCGATATTCAATTGCCAGAATCGTTACTAATGAAATAATTTACACGTGCTTAATATTCACGCATTTCATGAATTGTATTTCTTGTGGATATCAACACTTGTGAATATATCTCGAATTGATAGTTCATTTTACATTGGTTCTTTTAAATCCACAACATTTCATCAAAGAAACATGTCAATTACATCTTGAAGACAAAATTATGCTCAATTAACTAATTGATAGAAACCAAGAAGTGTCATCATATGTAAAGAGATAAGTGATACGCATATTAACTATAAGAGTGAACACATGCAAATTTCATATCTTTTAGTGAGGAGAATTGTCAATAGTTAATACACTATAAAGATCTGAAATCTTGTTGAATCATTTTGATTTCAACGAGTTGAGCATGTAAAAGCAATATGATCAACAAATATATAATTTAGTGGGAAAAAAATTCTTTTTCACAGACTTGAGTCAATGGGTTCATACATGAAACTTTCCTAACGGTAACGTTTTCAATGAAATATGCCGACATGAATCGCAGTGCTTGGTAAGAAGTATACGTTCGATAGAGATATAGTAAATATACACGTAGAGTATTTTTTCAAAAATAAAACTATTTTACTGTTTATTCGTTAAAAAAGAATCAAAGTCTTTGTTTGATATTACTTCTTGATCACGTTTTTGCAGAAATCGAGTAGTAGTTGTGTTCATAAGTGTATGAATAAGAAAGATCGAACGATCTGACAAATTGAAAATCATGCCATCAGAGTTTTTGTCAGTTCATACACGAATGAAGTAAAATGAATGCAGTGGAACGATGTCAAAATTTAATCTCTTTTCTTTTACAGTATTACTTAGTTTAGAAGAAATGAGCGTGGTATTTATCTCTTCTTCTTAATTTGAACAGCTTGAATAGCAGCCGTTGTTTGACATATGAATTTGCTAAATTACAAATCTTGACCGAATAAACAATTCACAGGAATCGTGTTCATCAATCTCTGAAAAAAATCAGGAATATTTCATGAAGTAAACTTGAATTTTATCATAATCGATCCTATTTTGAAGATTGTATAACTCGACACATCCAACTCGCATTTCGATATAAACGTGCAGTGTGTAAAATGAGTCAGAAATTCAGTGGAATCATGAGAATGTGATTGTAGAAATTTGGACGCACGTTTTTTACCGAATGTTTCTAATTGCACACAATTTTTTATCTTCAGTAAAATAATACATTCAACAACTGGGCATAGTAGGACTACTAAGTTCGTGACTAAGAAATAGTATGATTGATGATGATATGCTCTGCACGATACATATCTTGCTTTACGACTTATATAAGACGATAGGGTTTACAAAGCAAGATATAAGCATTAAAAATATCATGCAATTTTACACCTCTTGATTGTTACTTCAGAATATAGTTATTTGTTCGGCATCTTTGTGAACTGAATTGTTATTTTTCATAACTAACACATTACCTTACAGATATTTGTAGTTAGGGGACCGTATTTCTGTCAGCAGACAGAATTCGTCGATTCGATACGACGTAGTGTTACTTCTTTAACGACTCTACAGTGTGCTCTGTATACTTGATTCTTCACTATTTACCTACTATTTACCAACTGCTAGTGATCCGATCTTAATCGTTCCTATTACATTTGTTTCAAACGAATTTTGCATTGTAATCATTGGAAGGATTTTTTTGCGTCTGCATATGAGCAACGGTTATTGGACAATCCACGTTCTACATATTGCGGAAAATAATTTCAAATACTGGCTAAACCTCTGCTATTTAGAACAGTCATTATTGAATGCTTAGAGAACCAAGTGGGAGGAAGGAGATTCAACCATTTTCTATCTGTGAAAGTCCAAAAGTTTCGTACATCATATGAACGCGTTTACATTAGTGTTACGATGGATGATTGAGTATGGCACTGGAAGTTAGGAGGTTTTGTTAGACAAAAACGAGTATAAACGTTTTGCAGACTATCCCAAACACTTTGAATACATCCGATGTGGAACTTCCCCGTTTTCCTCTCTCATTATTTTGTAGTGCCTACCGGGGATGGATGTCTCATTCCTTTATATAGCAGCTTTTCTGTATTTTAGTTCGACTTTTCTTTAGAAAGAAGAGAACTGCCCTTAAGTTAAGACATGATCTCAACGTAAGTTGAATGAGCTAATAAAATGAAAAAAAAATCAATTAATATTTATCTTAATACATCAAAATGTTTATTTTGTACGAATTAACAGAAAGAAAATAGAGAACATGATTGACCATGTAATGATTGCGATAGAAAATGCAAAAATTGTATAACTAACTTTCATCATCAGAAAACACGAGAGCAACGAGATATATAGAGTTAACATTTCTACAGATGTTTGATACGAATAGAAGAAATGATTACCAACAGTGAAGGCACCAAAAAAACGAGTTGACTGCACGCACACACACACACACACAAACAAGCATACATTACATTGATTTGATTTACAATTGTCAATAGAAGATCTTTAAGAGAGATAACAGCCTAATAAAAGCTATTTTGTAACAATCACATATAACCGATCGAACGGGTTCTTGAATGAAGAAATTTGCTTTAAGAAAATATTGTTATGACCTCACGTCCACTCCCACGCATGAGCAATAATCTATCTAAACCTTCTGTTAATGCATCAACATATTCCATGTATGAATAAGCAGCTAAACTTGTATGTTTCGATGGTGGTGATGGAAGATTAATAAGAACCAGTTTCGCATCTTTCGAACGATCACGAATTTGTTGATTGAGTCGTACAGCTGAATGCATTTTACGCATTGACGATTCACTCCTAGAAAGTGAAATAAAAAGAATATATTTATAGAATTGATAGCATTTCTTTTTGTTCTAGTTTTTTCTTCTTACACAGATTTTTTTAAACTTTCAAGTTGATTCGGTGTAAATGTATAATGATATTGATCATCTGATTCATCGAGCCCTGCTTGTCGCTGATTGTTAATTAGTGATTCCATTAATATTTGCGGCTAAAAATATACGAGTTCAAATTGATATGTCTATATTTTTTGGATTATCTTTGAAATATCAAGTAATTACAGTAATAGAACGAGTCAATACAAAAGCATGAATTAGAGGGAACATTAGGTTAGGAGATCAATAGGAAGCTAGATATAACATAAAGATTATCATTATAGCATTCACCTTGCTCGCCCGACGTTCGAAACCTTTAGCCTATATATACGTATATGTGTGGAAATACAAATACAAGTATAGTGTGCAGATTTGTAATTTTTAATGAATGATAGAAAGTTTAATTCTTCGAAAAGACTTACTTGAAGTTGTAATTCTTTGTCGGGCAATTTCAGATCTTTTAGAAGTTTAACACGTTCAGCCAGTTTCAATGTTCGTTCATAAGCATACGCTGAAATTTCTTGATTATCCTATAATTAAGCATGATATTTTAATTTTACTTGAATTGAGAAGAGAAAAGAAAAGTTCCAACCATTTCAACGACGTCAACTTCAGCTTCAATGCGTAATTGATACATATATTGTTCAAGATCTCTTTTCATTTCAACTGAATTATCTTCAAGTTGTGCAACAGTGAATAAACGTATTCGACAACGTGACCATACTTTATTACGTTTTAAGAGAAAAGCAATAAGAAAAAGAAGACCACCATCATGAATAATCCACCAAATATCAATTGTACCGTCTTGAACATCTTTGTTGTCAGGAAAACTATTTATATTTTTCGGTACAATAACTGCACATTGACGCGCTTCAGCAATAGCAATAGTACCTAAACGGCATGTATCTTACATGGATAAACATTCACAATGAATTCCGAACATACGTATAAACGCATCAGCCGTATAACTATCGTAATCTTTTTTCCAATTTGATGGCCAACAAAGAACAATGGTATTTGGTTTTAGTCCACCCAAACCTTCAGTTTGAATTCTATATTGAGACAAGAAAAATACGCTAATAAAATTTTTAATTAAATTATTACATACAATGCACTGATACCATCTTCAGCATCTTTTGTTGCGAGTACTTCAGCAAATCCTTGCACTTTTGCTTGAGTTAAACTAGTTTTCAGTAACTAAAATAGTGTTTGAGAAAAATTCCACTGTTAGCTTCTTTAATTACATCATAGTCATGTAATTGTTTTTAGAAAACAAGAAATAAATCTCGATGTGAAGCTCATGCATGACGTCTTACGATTGATACTCTGCTAGTCCATCAAAGCTCTTCTTATTGACAACAGTACACACACAACTGTGAAGAGACCATCTACTATTATGAAGATATGTCATTTTCATAGTCTATTGTTTTAGCGTCCTTCAATAGTCGAAAATTGATCTTTGACTATAGACATGTTTTTATATGCGATGAAAATTTCAGCATCCATTAAGCCTCATGAGAAAAAGACTTGAGTGAAATCTTCAGAGAAGTGAAGTACACTAAATTTTCAAAGAAATATTCAATAGATACTGGTAAAACAATAAATCTTTGCATAGCACGACGAAGTTCTTTTATCTTAATGAATTCATACTATTCAAGCGAACAAATTTTTAATTTATGGCAAAATGTTCAAAGGAACATGCTGACATCCTAAATGAATATGTCACATATTACTTAAAATGATTGATTCGATAATGAAATCAAGTCATGCCTTCTTAATACAAAAATAACATTAAGAATGATAAAAAAGAATGACGATAGAAAAGACTGAGATGTGAGTTAAAAACTATGAAGATAGAAAGAAAGCGAAATAGATAGCTAAAAATAAAATCATGTCATCTATTAAATAATATGCCTCAGGGATAACTTTCTAGGCATTTATCTCAATTTTAATTGTTGTTGAAAACTGAAAAATCCTGGGATGAACTTCCTACCCTTGTTTCTGCTAAGAACAATGGGAAAAATATAGTTTTGAAAATTCCTATAGAAACAGACTCTAATACAAGGGTCTTTGTTTCGAAAATATGTTACATCATGTCAATGTTTCTATTCTGAGATAGATCTATGATGCTATCATACATGTCACGTCAACCATAACTTTAAAATCTCAACAGATAGTTGAATGCAATTTTTACATCCTAATTTTCGTCTCAGATGACATAAAGTATCTTTCAGCGTGACCAACCATTGTGCACAGCACTTTTGTTTAAGCATTTTCTAAACATCTTTTAGAGTATATTTTACATAAGTAATTTTGACATCTGTAAAAGATACGTCGGAGCTTTGGTTGCTTATATTTAGAACACAGTACGCAAAAAAATGATTTATTTCTGTGAGAGGGAATAAGAAAACATCTTATTAATTTTACTGGTTCAAAAGCTAATTTATAAAGGATCCTCATGCATTCATAGTACTGAAGAGTTGATGGCTTCAATATTGTATAATGTAGTAAGAAGCAAAACGATGACTTATTCATCGAGAATTAAAATATTCTCGTTGATATGATATGTTACTATTGTGTAACTAGATCGAAAATTCGAATTAGGTGAGGAAAGGACTATCCGTGACTGTTCAGCAATTGATCTATTAATTTATTTACTATCAAATAATTTTTTACTAACCGAACGAACAGGTTCAATGTATAGATATTTATCAAGATAATCGCCTTCGAGAATACTTGCTGCAACAACGAATCCTCGTCCTAGAAAAGCAACGACTCAGATAATCATAAATTATAATTTAAACTTATTGATTTACCAGCTTTGAGTTGGTAGAGAAAATTAAGTAGTCTTGGATGTCGTAGTGTATATAATTCATCGTCTTCATTTCGTTGCACATTCATGAATGTAAGTAATTGAGGTCGCCAATTTTTCGTATGTGGTGGAGCTTCATCAACACGAAATAATGCATAACGAGCCGCTGACATTGATAAACCACGTATACCATCACCCCATTCTTTTTCAGCTCTATGAAAAATAATAAAAATAAATTGATGAATGTCGTCTAAGTCATCATGACGTTTCTCATGTTGCCATCTTAATACCCTTTGTATTCAATAAACTTGTAGATAACGATGGCAATAATCATCGCTACAAGTGCAAAATACCACGAAGCCATAAACATGATGGAAATCGAAAGAAGAACACCCATGAGCGATAGAATCCTACAGTAATAATTGTTTTCTTTTAAAACTGTCAAATAGAAATAGAAACAAATTCATTGTTACCAATGATAGAAGCGAAAACGCGGTCGCCAACTAGGTGCTCGCAGAATCGTTTGTAATGCACAAGCCAAATTAACAAATCCATAGCACAATAGGAAAAACCTAAACGAGAAAAAGAAGACAACAAATGAATCAAACAAGTTCTCTGTTTATTTTATTTACATTGATAAAAGTGCTGTAAGCTTGTCAAGATCAGCAATAAGAATACCACATTCACAAATTAATAATGTCAGAAAAAGTGCTGGTACTGGTTCGCCACGATACGATTTTGCCAATGGAGCAAGAATTGGTATCAAATCATCTTTAGCCACAGCTTGTAACAGACGTGGTGCACCTTAAAATCAAAGTTCGTTATTAAAATAAGTAAAATTCATCTTTTTATTACCGTTTTGTACGAGAAACTCTTTTATCTTTCGATTAGACTACAGTTTGGTTTACGATTCCTTGACAGATTTACATATGTCTTACAACTGAAACCTATCATAGTTCGGACAAAGTATCTATCTACTCTACATGTGATTCAAGCAGATAGTTCGCACGGACTTGTATCAAATAATTCACTGATTATTCTTACTACTATTAGAGAATAATGTTTCGTCGATAGATATTTCGAACAACGTAGCTATTCATGCCTAAAGATATTATACCATCGAGAAACATTCTTATAACACTTGATGTTCTTAATCTTTGGAACTTGCATCTCCGAGGAGTTTGAGAACTATTTGACAAGTAGTACATGGCACATTTAGCATATGCCACTGTGTTGGAGAGCTAAAGAATTTCTGAATTGACAGATTACCTACAGTTACATTGTAAAATAATCAAAATTTAACAGAAATCTGACATGTATCTCTCGAAATATTTCATTTCGTAATAGATTCGATAGATTGTTTCCCCCAATAATAATTCACTCTACATTTCAATATAAATTGTCTGCTCTAAGAAAGATAATACTTGGTTCTTTTAAAACTGGCAAAATTATCAAACAGTTTTGAGCTACAAAATCTATATTTCGGAAAATATTTTTCATCTTCGATGGTAGAAGAATTAAAAATATTGAATTAGCTCGATAGACATTCTTAGATTGATCTGAATGAATAAACTTTTATTTCATAGGACAGTGTTTGTCAGCACATTGCATTATCTGGTGTATCATTACCTGTCAATGTTTGTAAACCAGCTCCAACAGTAGAGCAAAATGCTCCGATCATAATAACCCATTTATTTGGCCATGCTAAAGTTGCGACAACTAGTTGTTTATTAATACTATCTCCAAATTTATCTCTCAACAATGAACCATGTACACATGCACCCAAAAATATGACATTTGATAAATCTGAAATATAGAAAACAATCCACTAGAGACGTATATTCGAAATGAATAATTATCTACAAATGGTCGATGTTGTCAAAATAGCAGCAATTGTTCCACGTGGTATGCTTTGGCTTGGATCACGTAAGTCACCGCTGCGATTCGAACCAGCCATAATGCCTATATTTTTTTGAAACATCATTTTTTGATATTTGTTTTATTGTTAGAAAACGATTTCGTTTACCAGTAACAGACGGGAAATAAATGCCAATAAGAATCAAAAAACTTGTTATTTCTTGTGCAACAACTTCAAATGTCGAATCACCTTTAATATCACGTTCGATTTCACCGGCACCTCGATAATGCGATACAAGATTTTCTTGACAAACACAAAGCAAAACATAGCACATTACATAATCATAGATACTTTCTTCTAGTTATCAAAATAAAGAATTTATTTCACCTGATAATTGCCAATGCTTGAGACCAGGTATGCCTTGTTCAATTCGAACATTGTCAATATAACCGGTTTTTGAGCATAATTTATCTATTGATTTAGTACATATTGATGCATAAAGTGGACACAAGAATGTTTGATTTCCTTCATAACACCATTTACGTTCATGGCAATAAGTCTTGACGTCGTCATTCAATACAGACGATTTTATTAGATGTACTGGTTGTGATCCGACCAGACAAATACTAGATAAAAGAAATCATGTTGATCATAGACTTTTGAATACGGAAATCACCAAGAGAATTTTTGTTGCTAACAAGATCATGATGATCTTTTCTATTTTTATGATATTTCAAGAATATCATGATAGAAAAAGACAAACAACTGCTGAGTTTTGCTTGACTTCATACTAGCACATCCAATCCCTGTCAATTACGATAACAAAGAAACATCTAATCGAGAACTCTTTGTTTGAACTTACATGGAGCTTGTAAAAGTTCTTTGAAGTGATTATCCATTGTCTACAAAACTCTTTATACTTGAAATTCTTCCCGAGAATATTAGATCATCAGTCTAATTTTTTGAAGTTTCGATAGGTATCATTGTTTCCCATGACAATTTCATCACTTCAAACTAATCGTTGTATTAATTGAGTTTCCTCTTTTTTTTAGCTTGTCTCCTAGTCAAATCGATATCCATTTGTTACCCTAATATTTAATGAAACAGCATCGTATCTCATAGGTACGCCCTCTTCCCTACATTAAGCACAAAACATTCTTAAGAATAAGTGTCCTTGTTGATCAACAAATTTCAATGTCGATTGAAAATCTATGCTATTTTTGGTTTAAATAATCACCTTGATTCCCAACAACAAAACTAATCACTCGTATGATGTGTGTATCTTTCCATCTGAATAACTGAAACCATCCTTCATATTAACTTCATATTTCCTGTTGTGGCATTTGAATATTTTATTCCTACACTATGAATTGCATATCAGGGTGAACTCTTTTTTTTCCTCATGATCATCCATCATTCATCGAAGGAAAGGGCTGGATTTTATCCTTCATTTCGTTTAATAATCACAACAGGAAATAGGAAACGTGACGCACGCATTGCGTCGCATATTATTAACAAATTTAGCATATTTCTTAGTATCAATGTGTTGTTCATGGTGATTTTCTTCTCTGCTCAACAACACTAGTTTAATTAGTTCTACTATTCTTCACCGTTAAAGGAGTACCATTGTTTTTGTCTCGTCTATTTCATGTATGTCACGTATGGATGGAGCTAAGCCTGAGATAGAAAACAATTCATAGATTCAGTTCACTCATATGAATGATTATCAAGATTTTTATTTGAACAAGATCTCGATGTGTTTAAAAACATTTCCACGTTTTGTTTCTGTCAAATGTTAGCGATCAACTCTTCTAGTTATTCGTTGATGTGAGAATATAACTGGAGAGTTTCTTTCTCTTTATCTTTCAATATTGCAAACTCTCAGATATAAAACTAAATATTTACAGAGTTCGAGGCCCCTAGATTTTCTATATGAGTACCGATAAAATCCATGCACTACAACTACACAATTTATTCAATAACAACAATTGAACAACGTCGCTACGCTCAATAGACAAATGTTTGAAAAGATAGCGATATTTTTTTTTCAATTATTTATCAAGTGTAATCAGTCGTACGAGAACATCAACTTCGCACAAGATTTTCTACCCTAAACTCTAAATTTATAATCAAAGCTGGGATAAGCTATGAATGTTTGCTTCGTTGAATCACTTTGTTGGCATACTCCATTGTATTATACATTTACTACGCTAGCCAATTGTCATAGTAGATTTTCTGAAAATGGTCAGCGTACGGTTGTGTGACTATGAAAGAGATTAGTGAACTTCTAGGGAGTGTCTTACTATAGGAAACAAAATATATATCAGGCTTATGAAATCTGCCATAGCAGTGCCGTCTACACAGGAAATATTAGTCGAAAAGCAATTTATCTTCTTCTGGATGATTCTCAACAAGAACGTTAATTTTTTCTTTTGTATTCTACGAGACATAGAACTAATGGTGAGAAAACATTTAATTCTGAAAGACACAATTAATAAAACTCACGGTAGATCAGGAGGACTAAATGAACTTTTTATAACACCAGCATAGATACAAACAAGTGAAATCATAACAGCAAGTAATGATAATGGTGCTATTTTCGTTACAAACTTAATGCCGATTAAAACACAAGCTCCGATAATAATGAGTAAAAGAGTACCATATATACGATAATGATTAAAGGCTACGTATGGTATTTCAACGTCATCACCAAACAGGCGACATGTTTCGGGACACATGTATTTCTGTACAACGAAATAAATAGCACAATATTTCAAATAGCTTACAAAGAAATCTTTCTCATTCACAAAATACATACGACAACTATTTCAATGGCTCCAACAATATACATGGATGCGGCAAACGTATTACCAAGATAAAATAATATGCCGACGGCTCCACCAAATTCGGGCCCAAGTGAACGAGATATCATGAAATAAGCACCACCGGCTGGCACTATTCCGTTCGTTGCAATGGCTGCCATTGATATGGCTGTTAGAAGAGTCTAAAAAATCACACAAAAACCAAACAATGAATCAAGTGTAGACATATCTAACAATATCTACATACACATGAACTACAAATAATCACAATAATAAATGTTTGTAGGACACCTGCTATACCAATTAACCAAAAGAGTCGAATGAAAACAATAACACCTTAATGAAGATTCAATAACATAACAGTTTCACATAGAAAAACAAGGATTTTATACTACCGATGATATTTTGAACGCAAGGAAGATAAACGCCAAAGAGTGTACCTAGATTTGCTGAATTCTATTGAAAAAAAAAACATTTAAATAAAAATTCACTAGTTTTGGTTGTCTTTCAATTCAAATAATTGCAACCTGTCGAACTGCAGATTGTTTTTCAGCTTCAGCGGCATTCGGTACAATACCACCGGTATAATTATACAATTGATCGAGTACTGTACGTGGTCCATGATCTTGCTCCTAAAAAAAGAAATTATTATAAAAACCTACCTGTCATAGAAAATATTTTCATACTTCGAATATACTCTCATTAAATTTAACTGAAATATCGGGTTCTGGTTGCAGCGGAATTTTTTCATGTTCCGTTAGTGTATTCGAATTATGTATTTTTTCTAAAAATACTAAATAAACTATTTACGACGTCAATATAATCTTGATAGATGACTATACCATTTTCAACAACATCGGACACATCGACTGGTTTACTAACAACAAAACGTCCACTTTTTTCACCTGATACTCCTAGAAAAAAAATTCGTAACGAAAAAAACTTGTTTAAGCGAAAACAACCATAAACACTAAAGATCACTCCATGGGCGGGTAGTATGATTTCTTTAGTTGTTTTAATAAGATGAAATATGCATTATCTAATGCAATCTGGCATGCTTCAATCATTCAATGTTAGACAAGTACACGCAAAAGTGTAATCAACAATTCATAACAAGTTTCCTTATTCTTCTAATTAGTTTGACAGTGCTCATAGAAAATTGATGAGGTTTCGATCTGTGAATGTTTTTTTATTAAGTTTATGAACAAACCGTGTCCTGATCCGGATGGCTGATCATCAATGTTTTTGCTGATCTGTTGCTGTTGATCATCAATAAATGAAACATGATGAGGTGATCGATTTGATATGGTTGAACCTTCCTGTTGTTGATCGTTGTTGTTAGTCGATTCCGCCATTATCTACTTCATGAGAAAATGAATATCGCTTTTGAAAAAGAAATTAGTAAATTAATACAGAATAAAAAAATTATCCTGTCAAATCGATTCACATTCTATTTGTTTGTCTCTCTGTATTGCGTTTACATGATGTAACTAATTTCGAAAAAAAATTCTTATTCAAATAATGAGATGAGTCGTGATGGCACTACTATCGTTTTTATGCTCCTTTCTTACAATGCTGTCGGTTTTTATGTGTTCTTCCTTCTCTTATTTTCTGCATGTTCTCTATTCTCAAGCAAACAGTTGTTGTTACAAACCTCGACACTATTGTGTTGGTCCTTAATAACACTTGAATAGTTAACGAACATCGGAGGATATAATGGAAAAACGTTAGCACGATAATAAAACAAGGTTATTTGTCAAGTCGAGTAAAGAAATCATTTTTGAAGAATGCAGAAACTTTTGATTTACAAACTGAATTGTAACTTTACCTGCCAGACTGCTGTGTTATGAATCTATCCTCGTAAAAAGAGATTGAAACAACATGTTGCCAAAGAGTTGTGTTGCAAATAAGAAATGCTACTAAAGAATGAAAAGCATAATTGTATTTATGTCACAGTTAAGAAGAATGTACAACATGTTGACTAAGAAATTTGAAAAAACTCCGTTGCTTTAGTATTGATATCTATAGGTCTTAATTGAAGTCATTGAACAGAAATGTTTCTATTTCCATTTTCTTCCGTTCAACTGATTTTATTTTTCAATTAGAAACGATCTTCTTTGCACTTTAACTATTCACATAAAATTTTTTTATTTATTTAAGGACTAGTTTTTTTAATGTCAGCTATAAGAAATGTCTGTCGTCTGTCAGGAACAGATAGAAAAATTGCATTATCATTAAAGATAAGCTTGACAATACTTTTAGCAGTGACATTTTAAGAGAACAGTCAAAGAAAAAAAAGAAGAAGATAGAGGAAAACACAAGGACACCTAATTGAGGCTTCATTCTGTAGTTAGAAGTCCAATTTATTATTCATGCTTGTTTTGCTGTTTGCTGAAATCAAATTAGTCGAGGAAATATTGTTTGACTTCGAAGACACATATGGATGAATCTTACGATACGAATTTCCCTTGAGCATGATCGAGTAAAGGAATCGATTTGTCAAGCAGATCCTTTTTTCTCATGTCTAGTTTGATGTCTAGAGAAGATTCTTCCGTTCGATGAGCTTAGCCGTACAGTCAAGTGTTGCGTTATACAACACACAAAAAGAATATAACTACATATATATACATTGATGACATCCGAGAAAAAAAAATGAGCTGTCTCTAGTCCAATTTCCGATATCTGTTGCCGATGATTATCTTTCACAAGATTGATTTCCGAGTAACCCTTTTTTTTTTAAATTCTCCTTGTGTGTCAATAACATATGTCGGTGACATCCGGCTACACCTGTAAAATTTTCTCTCTTATCCTTCATAATATTGTTATAGATGAAAGAAAAATTAACTAAGAACTACGAATAAATCACATTAACGATCATGGATATTTATTTGTATACAGGTAACAATTACATGTAGATACGAAAATTATTATCATGTCGCAGAATTTCACCATTTCGACTACTACTACATTAAATTGAATCGTTCTATACGCCTCATTGGCATAAGATACTCATAAGAACATATCAAGAGAAACGTAGGTCACAGCTGTACACCATCATATGGTTGTATTCTGCAATAAAATCTATACAGCTATATTGTAAAAACCATTTTCATGATGAACTTTAGAATTCATCATTACTTTTGTGTAACCTGTATTGTTCAAATGATTGAGAATAAAATGGCATTATGTACTCACTTAAACTTTCAGTATGATTGTATTGAACAGCAGCACTACAACATTACTGCTGTTAGGAGAGTGTAGCATCGACATTTTTTCTGATTCTTTTTGTTTTTATTTTTTTCTTCTATCGATCTATTCATTTCTCTCTCTCTCTCTCTCTCTCTCTCTTTATCTATATATATATATGTATGCCTGCATGTATTTATGTATATGTTTTTTTTAGAACTGAACATTATGCATAAGTAAGATAGTCGCCTCAAGATATAATCGTAACAAAGAACCGCTCAAATCTCTAGAGCATTTTATAAATCAAATTGAATGTTTAGAACACTCTTCGCAGTCTGTTACATTACACAAGAGAGAATGCAAGTTGATAATTCAATAATGGAAAAAATAAATTTTTTTCTTACGCACGTATATAGAGACAAAGGCAGGAAAAGTGAATCAGTATGAATAGTGTTTGTGCTTATCTATTGATGTATCACTGATGTAACATACCACCGATTTTGAAAGAAATTTAACAATTTAAATGAAAGCAGGACGGCGATTATCGATTTGGATGTCTTTCCGTTTCATTCTGTCCGATTTTATTTTCTATGGCTGTATCAAATGACATCACAAGAACTATTCTAATATTACAAGCACACAGCAGTAAAGATCAGAATAATTTAAAAGTTTGTATATATATTTAAGCAATTAATAAAATACAGATATTGTTACTTTTCGATAGTTATATTCCTGAAAATATTTCCTTATTCGATAAACAAGACGAAGCAACCAGTAATCCATGGTTCTTTGCGTTCATCACAGCTTTCAATTATTAGAAAAATGTAAGATTTCATTTAAAATTATGTCCATGGTTATTTGTTAATATGCTTGAGCTGTCTGTACTATGTCAACACATTGGCAAGTGAATTTTCGGCGAGAAATCAAGACGTGCAATGGGGAATAAATGACAAAAGCATGCATTCCATTCCAAAACAAATCGATCGAATTTCTTGAGTTCCAATTAAATTTTATTCATATTCTATGAATAAATGAATTTACAATGTATCCAATTTTTATTCCTGTTCTGAGATTTCGATGTTCTTTTCCAGGTTTATCTATATAATTACACCAACTTGATTATTTTCTCATTATCAATGAAAAAGAAACCGAGGATTCGATGCATACTATTCGACGCAATGGTAATTATTTCATCGAAGATCAAGAATAAAACGAGAGAATTTTCAATAACATTGTAATGAAAATAGTAAAAAGATGTTTCCTTCTTTTTTTGGATACCATCGTCAAACTACTTCAGTTTTTCTATTGAGATACATAGCAAAGAACTTTTTGGGAATCTCTAATATCTTCTATGTATACTTCACTTTTACTAGACACCACTCAGAAGAGAAACCGCTGCAAATTTCTTTCATTAAATATGTTTTTCTAGTGAATATGAAAAGAACCCTTAAAATTGAATGTGCTATTTTTAAATCATCTCCTACAGATCATATGTATGTAATGTGACTTCTCTCCCAGTCTGATTGAACTAAATGATTCATTCAGCTATTTCAATTATTATCGTATTCGAGAAATCCATAAAAAAAATATATTTATTATGTGAGTTATACAAAGCGAAAGAAATATAATATTCAACATTTTCTGAATTATCGAAAGGGGTCGCTGAATTATTAAAATCAACTGAAAGTCTATATCGTGACGACAACGTTTTAGTAGATTTTTACACGTGTTCGATTCAATATTGGTGTAATCGATATAGTTAATTATTAAGCCTGACAATTTGAGTTTTCAATCAAGTTTACTTACAAAAAAAATATTGAAAATTAAGAATGGTTCGAATCGGATATCTTTAGAAATACGAGATTGAATTTTGATTATCATTCTTGAATCAATTCTGGAATCTGTAAAAATTAAGATCAATAGAAAAAATATCAAGAGATCATCAACAAACTGGGCGATTGTCATATCAACAAAACTACTAACGAGTATAAAAAGAACAGATAAATGTTTTTGATCGATTTTCAAGACGGATGTATCTTGTTACTTTGTTTTAATAACATGTTTTTTTTTCTATCTCTCTTCTACATACACGTACATGAATATGATTAAGGTGCGCTTTATGCAAACATAGGAAAAATGATACGATCAAATAATAGTCGTTTCAACATTTACTGTACTAATAGTAATCATTGCTTAGAGATAAAAAGCACAAAGATAAATCTAATGTTGTTTAATTCTAAAATTAAATCATTTGAAAATTTAAAAGAAGAATCAAGAGCCATAAATTAAAATAGATGATTTTGCTTAGTTTTTCATTTCGATCAAATGATGTGTAACTTTTGCATTTAAATCAAGTAGTTAGAACACAAGTACATAGGACTATCAAGATTTTTCACTATACTTACAACGAAATAGATACTCTTCATCAATAGATTTATAAAATCATCTCTGTTATCCGTCTTCTTACATGTCATGTTTGAAATCAAATAATAAAGCGAGAATCAGTTTTATTTCGTTTAAATCATTCAGTCCACGAATTCTATCTTGTATGCTATTATTTTTAATTTATCCCATTCGATACTGATTTTATATTTAAAAAAAAACAACGCTAGATTAGACGAAAGATTTAGCCAACGTGTGATGTGGAGTGGTTTTTACCTTCAAGTAATTATTAATGTTCATTGTCTACTTAGAATCAATATCAAACAGTTACAAAAAATAGATCAAAACGAGCAAAATCATGTGAACAAATTATCTGTGCATGGTTAAATGAATTCATGCGAATCGAGTAGTAGAGTTTGTTTCAATGGAGTAACGAATCGTCCATTTACTAGGAATGATGCACTTATCTCAAAAGCTATTCGATCGATAAAACGAAACTAAATGATTATTATCATCTCATTTAATGAAAGTTATACCGTTCGAATTCTTATCATTGATAAAGAAAACAACGTCTTTACTTTTCACCCACACCCGCAATGATCCTCTATCGTTATTCTACGTAGTGTCATGTATTTTGTTTTGTTCCATTACTACTTCTCTGATGATCATTTAGCAAGAAACAAGTTTTTATAATAAAAAAAATATTCGTCTTTCAACATATCATCGACATCAATTATTCGATTCGGTTAACTTACAATTCTCAAGGGGAATATAAGTCAAAAACAAATGATGATTCTATGTCGAATGCATTAGTATGTAGAGTACAGAAAATAAGAAAGTATTTCGTTGATTTAACTTTCCCTATCGATTACTAACGAAAGAATCCAATAAAGTTTAGATCATTTACATGTGTTAATTTCATCCATAATGAAGTTTCTAGAAATGAGGAATGTGAAATAAATAGATGTATATCAAATGTTTTATTGAAACTTTTAACAAGTATTTGGTGTGATGAGATAAAAAGAAATATTTGGTGCGTGATGAATCAATACTACATCTTTGTTTATCAAAGAGCAACGTTGACAAATGAAAAATTCAAGTAATTCTAAAGAATGAAAATGGATTTAGTTTTATGAAAATGCACGTTTATCCGTGAATCGATTTCGCGCTTCAGTGCGTCGTTATCAATGAAATCTGTCTAACGACACAACTGTAACACTGCTGGAATTATTCGAGTAATATGTTTAAGATATTAGAAAAACTGGAAACCATTTTTTCTAGAGTCTACCAAGTCTACTAATCCTGAATATAAATCAGAAATGGTGAACTATTTTATTTTGTAACATTAAGGATCTGATTAGCTCGAACATTGTGTTTTGTATTGTAGTAGGATTTTGGGAATTTTTCAACTACAAAAACAAAGATTAAATGTACGCTACACAACATTGTTTCATCCTTCATTTTAATATCAATATGTTAGAAATCGAAATTACTCTTCGATTTCATACGAAAACATGGTTTGCATGATTTCGATGAAACATAACTGATATTTATGGTTTAAGCGTACGTTGTTAGGTACGTTTAATAGACAAGCTTTAAAACAACACATTATGAAGCCTGTCAGTAAAGATTTCTGATCTAAGAGTTTTTTACTTATTTCAATGCTAACTTGAAGTTTCCTTCAGAGAATAATAAGAAGTTTTCTATAAGAACACACAAATGTTTTCTCTCATGACCAGTCGACAAATAACTTTTACTTATTCTTTCTTCGTGAACATGTTCATAACTGTAGGAATCAGTCATTTTGTAGAATATCCTTGATCGATAAAAGTTACATCGAACTACATGACAGCTAGTATACATTCTACTCTAAAATGAATTCATTGAAGTGATCTCTGTTGCGTAGATTGACTTTCGATTTGGAGTCGCTGCAGACTTAGTAAGATGTTTGAAAAATAAACATTCCATCTCTTAATTCCTAATCCTAAGGCTAAAAAGCTACACATTTTCGTTCGAAGCTATCTAGTTCTTCAATATCTTTAGAAATTATTTGAATATTTTCAAAAAAAAATGAATGTCGAGTTTCCATGTGAAGAAAGTATAAACTCATGACCTCAATATTCTTGGTAATACTTTGGAATATGCCAAAAGCCGATAAAAATATACTGCAAAGGCATGCATATATCGTATGAATAATGTAGACTCATCGATAAACAGATCTACGTAGAATATTGAGAATGATAATCAAGAGCTCTGTGGCAAGTACTGGAAAAGGAAAACATGTTTGTCTAATGATTTTATCAATGTTTAAACTAACTTTTGAAAGAAACTAACGAATGAACTACTGACTTAGCCATGCCTCTGGAAGTGATATGATTAATTTACTAGTTCCTAGACGTATCGAACGTTGAAAATTTTGATCGACCACCGTCGATAAAGGTGTGTGTTCATTCATGAAGCAGATATTTAAATAATATAATGAATTTTTCTCTGAATATTATCCTGTAGTATTCTATGAAAAGGATATGATCAATGAACATGCCTAAATACTTGATTGTACAATACAAAAAAGTTTCTAGTTTTCTTAAAACTTACTGTTTGACGTGAAAATTTTTCCAAGAACGTTATTTCAGAGTGTTTAATTCAACTGTAACACTTTTGTAGCTTTTATCTGGCATGATAGATAAAGTTCTCATGATTAATATGATAGGTGCCAGAGTGCCATAGATAGCAGTAGAGAAGTTTGAAGCAAAGAAATATGTCTGAAAATGGGAGATGAAGATGTTTCAATTCTATACTAATGATTCATAGGTTATATCTAGAATGATATTGATAGACTATTAGAAAAGGTACTTCCATTGCATCTAAATATAGAAGATCTTGCTTAGATCCATTGCTATACGTTTTTGATCTTTCCTATTGGACGAGGTATATTAGTGTCATAGGAATCAATTTGAATTCTGTTTTTATTCAGCATTCGTTAACCAGATCGATGTCACCGTCATGAAACTTGGACAATCAATCAATGAATATTTACAATAGAAGAATCACTTTTCTGTTTCTGTACAGGTCATATGAAAGTTGTCATTGATCTATGTGACTATGAAAAATATTAGTAATGGCGTAAGACTAGAGCAAGAAATTGTGCAACATTATCTAAACTAGTTTTCATATAAATCCATAAAAAAATAAAGAAACCTTACCATCTTAGTTTATTGAAATCGTATAATACATACTTGAATAAGAGAGGAAAATGTTATTTCCAAGAACTGGTCGCATTAAATTCGGAAAATTAAATTTGATTCCTATGTCGACAAATATAGATCGTGTAAGAAAAAAATGATGATTATTATCTACGACATTTAATAGAATTACTAACATCTGCAGGCTTCAGTGATGGAAAAATAATTCAAAAGTGTCATTAAATAGATTTATCATCATGCGCAGGACTTATTGATAGTGACGGATAGAGTTTATAACTCAACAGTAAACATAACATTAAACTAAAGAAAATACTTTCAAGTGAAATACTTACATTCATTTTTTATAGAACAACTAGTATGGTTTATTGCTTAAAGTAGAATATTGATCATGGTCATACACTTCAATTATTATCAACACAAAACACAACTGTGATCTATATTCGTTCTTGAATTGCACTAAAATCTCATGTTTGAATACGAAACAGAAAACTTCTTCCATATCTTGCTATTCTCTTCGTCATTTGATGATCATCGCATCTCAGAATTGTCAGCTGTGTCGCTATTGCGGTGAAAATTTTTTCTGTTTGAATAGAAAAAGATATCATTCTTGAGCAAAACCAGGATTCAATGTAATCGAGCTCACTGATATTTGATTTTACATCAGATAAGATATTTATGAAGAAAAGAAATATTTTTAGTTCTTTCGAAATAGTCTTAGAAAATGACTATCGATTATAGTGACAAATATTAGATGGCAAGTAAAATATATTCAGCTCTATCTAGTAACGTAGAAATATTTCTTCGTTCCTATATAAGCACGTTACAAAAATCTTAGCTTCTAAACATTTATTATATGAATTTCATCTGAAAAAAAAGTTGTAGACTTCTACTTTATATTATCTCGAGTATTTCTATCGTTTTCACGATTGTTACATGCAGACCATTTCTACTCCTACTCCTATAGATCTTGATTATCAAGCGCCATCTACTATTTCTATTCGATTGCTCGGTAGAAGTCTTCCAGTTAATATTATTTTCATTCATATTATTCTTTCTGTTTCTATTTCCATTTTACGAAATACTTTCAACAACTAGTAAATGACTTCTAATACATCAAAAGATGGAAATGTTGCTCTTGTCGGTATAAGATTAGGTGCAAGTAATATAGTTGTTGCTTATTTCAAAGTAAAGATAATTCGAATTTTTTCGATTATATTCTCATTTTTGTTTGAATAAAAAACTTTGAACTTATGTTAGGATGGTCGAAGTGAAACTATTGTTAATGAATTAGGAGATCGTGTTACACCAACATTTGTTACATTCAATGGAGGCAATGAGATCGTATGAATTGATGCTATTGTCGAATAAATTTATGTTTTGCATTTTTCTTGTGTTTAGTCCATAGGACTTCCTTCAAAACAAAGTCTAGTGCGTCAACAACAGAACACAATCATATGGTCACCACATTTTCTGGAAAAACATGATGATAATGATATTTTATTGACGAACTATAATCAAAAATCTCCTATCAGTGTAAGCCATCATGAAAATGGATAACGAAGAAAAAGAACCGAAGGACATATTTGTTTAGATTATTGAAAATGATAGTCGAATAGAATTCTCTCTGACAATAGACGGCAAAGCAAAATTGATCAATCTTGAAACAGTTATGATTCATCTATTAAGTTATGTTCGACGTAAGTTAATATCTATTAGATAGAATCGATTGTTTTAAAATGTATTAATATCATAGAACTTATTCAATCTGTTACTGGTTCACGAGAAGTACAAGCTATATTATCTGTCGCATATAATATGACACAAACATGTAATCAAGATTTAATAAGGTAAGATAAGAAAATCAAATGTTTCATTTAATGATATTTTCGCTCAATTTTCATATAGAAACTGTATGAAAAAAAGTGGTATTGAACTTCTATCGATTATTTCTGATGCATGTTCAGCTTGTATAGCTTATGAATTAGATAAAGACAGTGGACATGTTGAAAGGTATAAAATATCTATGCACGAATTTATTCTTCACCATTGAAAACTAACATTCTTTTTCGTTTTGCTTTTCAGTAATATTCTTGTCTATCGTCTGGGTGGTTCAACGTACGAATGTTCAATAATACGAAATATTGGTGGATGTTTTGAAACAATTGCAACATTGAATGGATTTGAAAATAGTGGTGATGCTTTTACAGATCTTCTCACAGATATTATTGCTGATGAATTTCAAAAGTATTTACTTTAAAAAAGAAGCACATATAAGTCTTCTCCTTCTGTATTTATTTATTTGTTTATTAGAAAAAATAAGAGTGATCCAAGATTATCATCAAGATCATTACTGAAACTTCGTGCTTGTGCCGAACAAGCTAAACATGTTTTATCAACGACAGCCGTTACTCAATGTTCAATCGATGCATTGTGTGATGGAATTGATCTTGATTGTAATATAAGCAGGTTTGAAACTCTCGATTGATTATTCTTAGTTGTTTACTTAGATGAAAATTTCGTTTTATTAGACTTCGTTTTGAAGGTGCAGCAAATCCATTAACTAATGCTTGTTTAAAGCCTATTGATGTTATACTTGATAAAACACAATTACAAGCTGACGATATTAAATTAGTAAATCATATATTTGTTTGCGGATAATGTATGACGAAGGTCTTTTCGTTTTCTAGATTGTCTTATGTGGCGGTGGTACAAAAATCCCTAAGTTGCGCGATACCATTCAAGATAGATTACCTAATGCAGATTTGCTTTCATCGATCAATGGCGATGAAGTTATCGCACTTGGTGCAGCGAGACAGGTAAATCTACTATCGAAAGCAGCAGTAGCATAGGAATCGAAATAAATATTTCTCTTCTTTTAGTGTTATATTGAAAATAAATATGCTAAAGTTCAATTGTCATCGGTATGTATCGAAAACATGACTTTAGATACAAGAGATAAATAGAAACCATTTTGGATGTAGATGCTCATGAACTAATGTTTTAAATTGTAATAGGAGACGTTGTGAGTTTTTTCACAGCTAAATAAAAGAACGTGAATGTGGAAAAACGTGGACTCACTGCTGTGTAGACTTAGCGAATCTTCTAGAATGTTTAGTAAAGATACGATTTAAAACTTGTATTTCACTCATCTACCTGTAGAGAACATCTAAACTTTGGCAATGGTCAAAATGACTTTTGATTCTACTGAAATTTGATTGAGATAAATTCATTTTTGGAACACATCGTTTTTCTATTTTCTGGTTTTAATGAAAAATCCATACTTATGGAAATTTATGTGTCAATAGAACGATGATTCCCCTCAGTTTGAGAAGAAATTCAAGAGGTAAAGTTTGTATCCATATGATTTTATGAAAATGTTCCCATCCAAATATCTGCTTTTTTAAACAATTTTCTCATCATGACAAACAAACTACGTTTGAAAAATACGTTTTTCTACCGAGTTTTGGTAAATTCATGAAAATACTCGTAGGATGTCTTTTGTCTTGAATCTTAGGACTCTACTCAAGCTGCAACCATACATGTCTATGCAGATAGACGATTTCTTGTTTATAGGAAAATGTCATGAAAAATAACACATATGTCAATCGAAGGTCATTTATCATAAAGTTCTAAGATATTATTGTTATTGTATTGTTTGAAAGGACGATAGAATCATAAGTGTCTCGATTAACATAATTCATGTCGTATTTATTTATTATTAATAACGAAGTAGCAATCACATAGAATCAGTTCTTCTCGTCAAGTTTGAAAAAAAAACTGAATCCATCAAGTGCGAGTAATCATTTAAAATACAGTAGTAAATTCTATTGTACCAAATCTTCATTAAACTTAATCTAGATTCATTGTCGCCTTTGGTTTTTTTCAAATTCATTCAGGAAATTAACAATCATGAGCCACTGAATCATTCATGTCAGGCCTCGATTCCCACGACCCTGCTCGACTTAGAATATTACTATTAAAAGTATATTTCTTTAAAAACATTTTCTACACTATCGAACTGTACAAGCACTGGGGTCGTTGATAAGAATATTTCAAAAATTCTATAATCACAGTAATCAAAAGTTGAGTCAAATCAGACAGTATTAATGTTTTGAAAAGAGTACGCTAGTCAAGTTAAATTGTATCGTGATCCGAAATACCAATGTAAATTCATAGGTTCTCCAACTTTTTGAAGATTATCATTGATTAACGTAACCTTTCACAAGAGAATAGCCCGCTGATCAATTTCACAGAGTGAGATCGTTTAACATTTCTTTGTTGTGCTGTTCATTTTTATTACGCGGTTAATCTACTTACATATCAATGGAGCCAATGATTTTAATAGAATAGTCAGCATTGTGCTTAGATGAACAATATATAAGTGAACTGAGTTAATTCTGTTTTTACTTATCAAATATATAAAACTTTGAAGTCGTTTTCATAATAAAGATTATGCATTATCATGAATTTCAAGATGCAAAGCTCACCTAAGCAGCTTTAAAGGAAAATCAGAAAAAATCGAGCATTTTTAGAGAAAAAATTTATTAAAACGGTGCTACTCTATTGTAATTGAAATGTATTTTCTTTAGTTTGAAAGATTGATTTCAATCGGTTTTCATCTGTTGTAATGAATCACTAAAGTTTTTTCAATTAAAATTGTTTGTTAAAGTTCGCTTAGGAGAGGCTGAAACTAGTCACAATCTACTGTCAAAGTGGAAACAATCAGAATTCTTTTTCTATTCGATTAGTTTGATTTCAATCGATTTTTAACTGGAGATAAAACTTTAAAAACAAAAGTTTTTTTGTCTATTCTCTGTCATGAAAACGTTGTTGAAAATAGAGATGAAATCCGGGCCGGGTGGTGGTGTGACAAAGCTTTTGACTTACTCAGCCCGTTAGGAAAACCTATTTTGGCTGGGCCATCGGATGGGGAGGGGGGCTCGTTTTGAGGTCTGATTTATGTTTACCTAAGTAGTAAAATAAAACTTAAGGATTTCATTTATGATATTTGTAAATTAACTCAATAAACACATTCTAAGAAAGATTTAACTATTCGATATTATCCTATACTAATTACAATATCTATGTTAGATTCCATTTTTTCCAGATTTAAGACACAGAAGCAAGCGATGAATATGATACTAGTCGTTTATTTCTCTGTCCCAATCTTCATCATTGATAACAAGGGAGAAACAACTACAGTCGATCTTTTTCTTTTTTATTTAAATAAAAAATGATCTTTTCCTCGCCTTGATTGACACGTTATAACAGTAGTTAGGAAGTCACCTATAGCCAAAACCCTATTCTGATTTATCCACTCTTTTACATTATCAACAGCTACATTATGGCTCACGTTTTAATTCTTCAAGGTTTATGCCAATAGCTCTTTAATGGAGTCAATATATCATAAATTTCGATTTTCGTTGCTTTCTTTTAAGGATAACAAGCGTTTTGAACGTGTTGGTGTACGTTATTTTCGTTCACATTTAATAATAACTGATGATCAAAAAGCTGAAATAAGTGATAGCGATGTTGATGATGATAATGATGATGAAAAAGAAAATGATCAATTAGATATTGATTGGACTAAACATGAATCTTATTTACGTAAACTTGATTTAAGTGAATGGAAGAATCAAGATCATTATAAAGTATTAGGCTTGTCAAAATTACGCTATAAAGCAACGCAAAAACAAATACGAAGTTCACATAAATTAATGATATTACGTTATCATCCGGACAAATCGAAACGTATTGAGAGTGAACGTTTTTCATTGATAACACATGCATTTGAACTTCTATCAAATCCAACATTAAGACGATCATACGATAGTATTGATCCGAAATTTGACGATTCAATACCGAATCCAACGACAGCAGAAAATTTTTATGAAATATTTGGACCTGTTTTTGAACGTAATGCACGCTGGTCCGTCCATCAGCATGTACCGTTACTAGGAAATGATGAGACATCATTTGAACAAGTGAATAAATTTTATCGGTTTTGGTATGATTTTGTTTCTTGGCGAGAATATTCTTATCTAGGTAAATATTCACAAATAGAATTTTATCTCAAAGATACATTTTCAAAATATATCAATTTCTATATAGACGAAGAAGATAAATCTCAGGGGCAAGATCGTGATGAACGACGTTACATTGAAAAATTAAATCGTGCTGAAAGACAAAAACGTAAAAAAACTGAAACAACACGCTTACGAAATTTAGTAGATCGCGCCTATGCTCTTGATCCGCGTATCAAAAAGCAAAAGAAGGATGAACAACAACGAAAAGATGATGAAAAAATGCGTCGTAAACAAGAAATAGATAAACGACGACAAGAACAGAAGCAAAAAGAAATCGAAGAAGCCAATCGAATTGCCGAAGAAAAGCAACGTTCAGAAGGTGAAGCAAAGCGTAAACAAGATGAAGCTAAACGTGAAAAAGAAGCACAAAAAAAATTAATTAAGTACGTGAAGCACATTTGCGTTGCAATCATTAATTCTTACCTGAAATCTAGATGAAATTTTGAGAGCAGTTTCTCCGATGTATTCATTAGGATTTCCTTGGTTTCGTCATCCTCTAAAATAATTCCGCTAATTTGTCTGTCTAGTGTCTGCAAGACCAAACATTTTCAAAATCTATTCTCGCATATCGATAGAAAACTTAGTGCATATTCATTCTAAACGAGAATGTTCTAATGATAAAAATTGGTTTATTGAATTTTCAATAAAAAAAAACTATTTTCATATTGAAAATGGATCATAGACGTTTAGCGAAGCAACAGTGTGTTCTAGAAAATAGGCGTACGCTTTAATCATGAAATATGGCACCCAGTAGCCAACGCATGAACAAGCTCTCTCGTCAATCGATCAGTGTTCTGTTGAGTGATAAAGACATTGAATTAGTAGCTTGGACAGTGAACATTTTCGGTTTTCATCAAACTTCGTTGGGACCTATCAATGCTTGAAACAGATACCGATGAAATAAATAGAGTACTTATGGCATCTTCGTTGAACTATTTTTTTTCGGACAGATGATGGATTTTTTTCCTGATCAATCCATATATTCTCACTAGTCAATATTTGTTCAATGTGATAGTTAGTGCTTTTCGTTTGCATTTATCGATGTCAAAATCATTCAGTCTGTTCTCCATAGGTTCAAGTCTCACCTAGATTAAAATCACTTAACTACCTATGTTTAGGAAAATACTTGAGTTTCGATATGATAGAGAATCAATTGAAGAGAAGATTGCACCTCTCTAATCCAATCCACCATTGCAATCATGTTAATCTTTGGAAATGATGTTCTTCTATACTAGTTCACACAGTAGTGAGTAAATCTATTTTAATCTTGTTGATCTATCCTAATTCATTGCGGTTTTTAGATCACATTATAAATTTGTTGAAAACAGACATTTAATGACTATTGGTCTTTCGTCATTTTCTTCTTTAAACCTAGCAGATAGGTTGAATATTAATGCCTTAATAAAATCTATCACTCAAAACTGATGTGTTTGCTGTCATCGATCAGGGTACCCTCATGCTACAGTCAAAGGGTCGTCATTTGTTCGTTGACAAGGTTCAAACAAGTTACGAATTAGTATACTAAATTTGGATGTTTTTCAGAACTATAGTGTTCGATGTCATATATTTATCCTTTTGGTAGAATCCTGTAAGAATTGAATCCACTCTATTTTTCATCATCACTATGACTTAGAAAAATCGTCATGCGTAGTCCCTGAAGAAAAATGAAGCTGTAGACAATTGTTGAACATAAGTATGAAACTAAGATTAATGTCCAATAAAAGAATGATGCCCGAATTATACATATATATAGAAAAAGGAGAGGGCACTGGACGAGCATTGTGGTTAGCAGATTTTTGCACAAATAGATTTTATGAGTAAAGTTAAATTTTTCGTTAATGAAAGATCATTTTTGTTCATTGATTCGCCGGTTTTTTTAGGAAAGAGAAAAAACAAATACGTGATTTATGCAAAGATGCTAATTATTTCAATGATGCTGCTGCACCACAGAATCTTAAACAAATTGAACAAATCGACAGTTTAATTGAATATCTTCCTATTGACGATTTAAAAGCGTTAAATGAAAAATTGAAAGAAGAAAGTGCTGACCAACGCTCAATAATTCTAGCTGAAGTAAAAAAAATGGATGAACAATTGCAACAGTCACGTTTAGAACAATCACAACAATCATCATCGTCTTCGTCAGGACCATCGTCGAATTCGAATTCAAAATTAAAATGGACACCCGATGAAATCGAACTACTTGTTAAAGCACTGCGAATTTATCCGGCCGGTGTACAAAATCGTTGGCTAGTGGTGCAAGAGTATCTTAAACGGAGTGGAGGAAATGCACTGCGTACAGTACAAGATATTATGGGAAAAGCAAAAGATATTGCAAGTGGAAAAAAGGAGGTGGAGGAAACAACATCATCATTAGATCATATTGCACTTAATTCTCATAAGCAAGCAACCCTATTAGAAAATCAAACTAAACTCAATCAACTAACACTAAGCGAACGTGATCTAGATACTCCAACAACAGTACCATGGACAGTTGATGAACAACGTATATTTGAACAAGCCTTAAGAACTTATCCAGCATCACTAGGTCCATCACGTTGGGATCAAATAGCTGAATGCTTACCGACAAGAAATAAAAAAGAATGTTTAGAACGTTACAAAGAATTAGCTAGAATGGTTCAAGCAAAAAAAGCAACTAACAAACCTTGAAAAGAAAAAAGAATGCTTAACAAAAGAAATGACTATCTCTCACAATACTTTTTTTTTCTTCATATTATTTTTTTCACATGCTTTGTTATCGTGTGTGAATTCTTCGTTTGTTTAAAACAAAAAATATCTATATAAAATAGGCAATTATTAGGAAAAGATTTCAGCAAGATGTTCATCAGATTAAATATCATGTGTGATGACAATGCATAAAGCACGGAATGATAAGTTACTGTCGCATACGTTAGTAGTGCTCGTAATCGGTTTATCTGAACGTTTTCCTTGCAAAGATCATGTGCCGAGTATCTCGCATCGTTTGGAAAAACAAAGAAACCAACACAGTAACGCACAGGAATATGTGACATAGAGAAGAAAAACTCAATCTGTTACATGAATCTCTTTGATCATTAATCCATATTGATGAGCATGAGTTATAACTCTGTGCTACAGCTTTTAGACAAAAAATAAACAAAATATTTCCTTGAAGAATCGATTGGATTTCTTTTCTAATCATTTTCTTCACAAAACGGACTGGAAAAATCAAGTTGCAACAATCACAAGAAAATTATATCGGCTTATCTATAAAAAGAAACATCATGGCGAGTAATCTTAAGTTAACTATTTATACTAACTATGCATCGAGTAAAATTATCGTTCTAAAATTTAGATTCAGATAAATTATTATTACAATTTAAGTCATCATTTTTATCATATTGTCGATTTTCTATAGAGAAACCGATATTTACCGACATCTATGAATAAACCATCCATCATAAATATCAATCGATCGTTGATAAAGTATACAGAAGATTGAATAGATCTATATTATATCCATACTTTTGAAAACTATCACGAGCATAGATTTTTCAAATAAAATAAGTATCATTTGAAGAGGTAACTACCATAGAAGGAATTTATCGAATGAAGAAAACGTTTTTTTATTCTTCATTAAGTTGCCTAGTCGAACAACGACATCACTAATGCAAAATTAGTATCTCTGGGATTGTAATCTAGTTTTCTTTTCATTTTCTAGTAACATGGTAAGTTCCAGAGAACACTGAAAACATTTGAGCCAATACCTTTTATGTTTCTAGGCTCTAACACGTCAATTATACAAACAGCAAGGTGGCAGTAGTACTGGTTCAAGTAGTTGGATAACAAGTCAAAATGCTCAACGTCAACAAGAAGCTGATCGAACTTTACGTGAACGACAATTAGCTCAAGGTCGTATTGACACTGAAATGCAAGAGTTTGAAGCTAAAGCAATTAATAAACGACAGATACGTGAACAAGCACGTATTGAACGTGATCGAGCTATGGAAGAAGCAGTCATTAAAGCACAATCTGAGAAAAAGTTAGCTTCTGAAGCCCGAAGTCAAGAAGAACGTTTAGCTATCGAACTTGAACGTATAAAATATGAAAAAATCCGTGATGATAAAATGCGACAACAAATTCGGTAACCATCCAATAAAACAGAAGAATAGCGAACATTCAATTGTACGATTGTATTTTAAATGCACCTTTTTTCTTCTAGTGAGACAAGCTTTGAATTACGTGAGCTAGAATCAAAATTACGTGCTGCCTATGTTCAAAAAGAACGCACTGCGCAAATGGCCGAGAAAGAAGCATTAAAATTTGATTCGTTTTTGGAAGATGCTGAAATTGTTCGACGTATGCGTATTGAAAATGACAAAGCTGAGCAAGAAAGTCATCAACGTGAAGTTATTCGACAACAAGAAATGGTACGCTATAAACAAGAACTCGAACGACAACTTGAAGAGCGTGAAATTAACAAACAAAAAGCCTATGAAGAATTTCTACGAGAGAAATTGGTTATTGATGAAATTGTTCGAAAGATCTATGAAGAAGATCAACGGTAGGTTTCTAACACACAAGATAAAATAAAGAATCTTGTTTATCTACGGATCGATTGCTATTAGTTTCAAAGCTGTTGCCTATGTGAGCACGTAAAAGTCAAATAATAGTTTTCTGAACTATACAAAAGCAAAAGAATAATATCTATGCCATAACTTTATCTGAGACAGTATTTCGGTATGTAATGATATTCATCCGATTAAATGAGTTGATAAAACTGAGCTCATCCGAATAAAATTGTTCGATGTCATTTTGAAAATAAATATAGGTTTACGTAAACAGCCATTGGTGTTTCATTCACATTTTTCTCTACTAGACGATAAACTTTTTTATTTTTGAAAGCATAAATACGTCCTACGCGTCGAAATAGATAGAAACCATGTTCTGAAAAATTTACAGTATAAAACGAAGATCTTCATATTTACTCTGTTCAAAATTGAAACATTGATCTATGAACTTGAGACTAGTCTTTTCTCGTATGTTCTACGCTAGCTGAGATACATTTTGAAACAAGTAGTACTCTTTCTTCATTTTATTTCTAACCTGCAGTATAATTAAATTCATAAGTCATCAAATGAGACTGAAACCAAATTTAATAGCATAATCGACGCATGTAAGGTTCAGCGACACCAACATTCTCTATTAATAGAATTGTTGATAAGCACACTTACATCTACGATCGAATATGTTTCTCGTATAGTGAATGCGTGTGTTAAGCTTTCTCACTTCGAATAAAAAGTTTCAATCGTTTGTTTTCTTAGTTTCTTGCCCTACTATTTATTGATCGTCAAAAATTTATCAATAAGTGTGAAACTGTTGTTCTTGAGATGGTAAAAATTCCTAAGCACTATGCAAGAAAAATTCAATAATGTCTTGTTTCTCTTTAATGATGAATATATATATTAGATGTTCATAAACGTCGCTATTTTCATTCTAGTGAAATGGAACGTAAATTGGAACGTCAACGTGCTACACGTGAATTTATTGTTGAATTTAAACGTAAACGTGAAGAATGGAAAGCTGTGGAACGCGAACGTATGGAAGAAGAAAATCGTCGTATAAAAGAATATGCTAAGGCACAAGAACAACGAGAAGAAGTAGCCAAAGCGGAAAAACGTGCTCGTGAAGAGGCCTTAGATAAAGTTCAACGCGGCTTAGCCGACCAAATCAAACGAGATCGAGAAGAACGTGAAGAACAAGAATTAGTTAGACAAGAATTGTACTTGGAAGAACAGGAACAGGCTGTGCGACGACGTGAACGAGATGAAATGGTGGCACGAATAAGGCAACGCCTTGAGTTACAACGTGAACGAGACGAACAAATACAATTTAAACATTTACGTGATATAGAAATAAAACAAGAAGAAGAACGATTTAGACAACAAGTTCGAAAAATAAACGTAGTTTTTAAAAACTTTCATCTTTCTTTTCACGTGTGTAGTTAATGGTCAAATTCGCGGAAGATGATCGTATTGAACAAATGAACGCTCAAAAACGTCGAATGAAACAGATCGAACATAAGAGAGCTGTTGATGCTCTACTTGAGGAGCGTCGTCGTCAAATGGTCTTCGATAAGGTTCGTATCGATCTAATGATACACATGTCCATACATAAAAACAAAACACTGACATGCGCATCTCTCATTCAGTCGAGTTCATAACGTTCGAAAATTAACGATTCCGACCTTTTTGAATTCGATTACATCAGATTAACTGTTCATTTCATTGAATGTTAATTAACGAATTTTGTGTTAACTCTATGTCAAAAAATAGTTCGCTCTCTTCGAGAAGATTTATAACGAAATCTGACTTAGCGAACTTTCCTTGCGAAAAATCAAATTGTCGAAAATTCTGAGGAAAGCTGTGTTTAATTTAGAATGAAATCTCAAAAAAGAAAAAGCAACATTTCTCTTGAATATTAGATCACTTTGTTTTTCACTATGCTATATTGTTAGCAAATAGGTGATTTGATTAGGAAGGCAGAAGTGAAACTTTTAATAGTTATATATAGCATAGAAAATGTTCTCTGAAAAATGTAATGCTGAGTTGTCTGAGTCATCACTTGACTTGAGAGCAGAGCTGCAATTCTGATACATGAAGTGAGTATCGACATGTGAGTTGTTATTTTACTTATAATCCCTTAAGCTAGAGATATCTTGTGCTACTTTCGTTGACTTTGCTAAGTAATTTGTCGTATAAAACTTAGTTTTAGGGATGTTCACTATTACGGAGATACAAGGTTTTTTAAATACATTATAAAGTCATGTTACTAAGAAATGATTGAATTTACTTAGTCATTTGTGTATTTGTTTAGCAACGTGAAGTTGATGAACGTGTGGAGGCTGAACGCATCGAACAAATTCGTAAGGAAATCATTGAAGAAGAACGTATTAAATTACTTCGTGAACATGCTCATCGTTTATTGGGATACTTACCTAAGGTAAAAATCGAGAAGTTAAAAATTAATATATATATATATATATATATATATTGCATTATTTAGGGTGTCATTCGAGATGAAAAAGATCTTGATTATCTTGGTAATGATTTCAAAAATGAATTCAAACGACGACAGACTAATATACAAAATCCAGACGGATGGGACAATATGTGATCTTCTCTCTTTTTCTTTCTTTTCAACTAAAATTTTGTCAAATAAACGCATTCGTTTATTCTAAAATTATTCTATATAATATTGTTTAACAATAGATATTGATGGTGTGTCATATTACATTTTGACTTCATTTCAAAAGTATTCACATATGACTGGCATGAAGTTAACGAAAAACGAGTAAAAAACGTAATATGTATTCAACAAGATATGATTGTCAATAGTCTCAACTCCATATATAAATTATTACGACTTTGCTTGTTGGAAAAAATAGAGGCCATGTTACAGCTGTACTTTTCTTCAGTATAAAATAAAGGATTTCATATTTCTCAAAATTGCCTGGCTATAAATATGTAATGATTGACGATATCTCATTTTTCTGGCTATTTTAATCTGAATGCACTCTATTGAATAGACAGAAGCTACGAGCAATATGTTCTCACTAGGATAAAAAAAGAAGATAATAAATATCTTTTCATATGAAATCATTATGAAATGAAATGAACTAGAAAATTCTTTATAATAAAGAAAATAGATGGATTTTATAAATTATTGTTCATTATCGAAAATATTTTAAGTAACATATATGTAGGAAATAAGTGTAGAGTAGTCATGTTATTTGAAAATCACATGAAATAACTCTACTAATTATTTTTAACATTTGACTCATAGTTTTAACATTATGATTGATGTTCAGTCATTGCCAATACATAATATGTGAAAGAAAAAATATTCGTATTTTTTATATTGTAAAAAAAACGAACAATTGAAAAAATGCCTGTTTTCTATTTAGTTTCACAATTAGTTTATACCCAATTCACTATGATTAGATTTGCATTCATGTTCAAGGTCAATCTAGAATAGACCATACTATTTAACGAATTATTGTCAATCCTTTTAGAATATTCTCGATTATACGAGCTACTTCAAATACTTGACTCACCATTCTCTTACAAAATATATATATATACACGTGTACAGCCATTCTCTTCTTTAGTTTTATTTATCGACGTGAAATCGTTGAAGCGTAATCAACAGTACATACAGTCACCTCATTTACTAGATAATTTTACTTCAATTAACGTACAGATGGCCACTGTTCCCTACACTGATCCAACTCTAGCTGATTTAACGTCATCGTTTGATATCGCTCGGCGCGATGATTTTTTTGGATTTTCTAATCCAATGCAAGCAATCGAGACCATAGCACCAACACCGCGAAATCCCGATGGCACAATTCAACGACCCACGCAAGTTATAACTGTTAGTAGTGGGGGTGTTCCATCCGATTTAGTCTATTCATCTGGTGGATCATTTTTTGATATGCGTCCACCGAGTGAAATATTTGCTGAGATGGATACAAGATTAAATCGACAACGTCAACACATTCTCGACTCACCACAAGTATTGAAAATGCTCGAACAACAACCATATCAAAATAAATAAAAACTGATCGCTTTATAAACATTGATTTAGCTATGTTCTAAAGAAATTTTACTTGAATAATAAATATAATGTAAAAATAAAAGTTTCTATGGCACTGTTATTTTCCTAGAACGAAAGAATATTTCGTGACGATATGAGAATCAGCAAAGATTTGAGTGTATTTGAATCGTTGCCTAGTATAGTCGAAAGGAAAAAGCTCTCAATCAATATATAAATCAACTAAAGCCTAGTATCTCAAAACGAAACAGAGAAAATTTTGATCAAAGGCAACAATTGTTAGTATTATTTTATTGAACAATTTACTAGATTGTTCATGGATGAACTTTAAAAGTTATGAATAACTTTTGAATGAGTCAATTTGTGTTACTCTGATGAGCAACTCAAGTGATAGATACATTAAATAATGATGAAGCAGCTCGAGGAGGGAAGAAGGAGTTCATTTTGTAAATTGGAGTATTAACCCGTCCTCTCTCTCTCTCTCTCATCAAGAGCAAAGTCAGTTCTCTATCGAAATTGAGAGATAACGAGGAATACATGAGAAAATAGCCCATCTTCAGATTTTATTCAACATGAAATGATTTCTCTAAGTATGGTTCTAAACACATTTACTCAATCATTTCGACAAAATCAAAGTTCACACAAGAAAAACTTGAGTGCTGAAAATGGTGACTGAAAATATTTACCAAATGATGGTTAACACTTAGATAATGCCTATATAAAATAGGCTCAAATTTTCTTGACATGTCTTTCATTTTTTCACTTGTATGTTTCTTTTTTTGATCGTGCATTCAAGTCTCTTCATCTAGGCTCATTCTATGTATTGATAAATTCCTGTTTTTGAAGGGCTTCTCAAGATGCAATCTATAACAAAGAAATTTTCAACTAGGTTTTGTGCGTATTAAATACATAAATAATTATCTAGTAGAACATTTGTTTCTACACCAGTTTTCGGCTTATGTCTCTTACCGTTTCTTTACTGCACTTTAAAAGATGTTTATAGAAAAAAAAATTATCTGCTACGTAAAATAAACATCGACTAACGCGAATCGAAGACATTAATTTTATTATTTTAGTTTACCACAATTTGATGAATACGTAAGCCAAATGTCATTGTATCGGACTTGCTATTTTATTACGAATCGTCTACTACAACATCACTATGTGTTCAAACATTCATACAATTTGAACATGCTTGGACTTAAATGGATTTTTGAGACGGATAAAAGGGTAGGCCTTCAGTCGTACGAAAATAAACACAATTCTATAGTTGATCGTCGATTATTTATTAAAGAAAAATGATTGAAATAGAACGATCATGTTCGTGTTGTTTTTAATTGAAAGTTACACTTGGCAATAAGATACTTGCGCAGATGAATTCGATCGTACTTTTTCTGCGCAATAGCATTGCTTTTTCAACGGAAGTATGAAACCACCCTTGTAGAAATAATTGAAGTGTCAGCGGCACTTATTTAATAACTCGTGAAGTTGATTTACTTATTGTTTTGAATGATTGCGAGTTGTAGAACTTGATAGTATTTCTTCATAGTCTTCTATCGTTTTGCTTGGGAAACTAAGCGAGTTTATTTGTTGTTTTCTAAATTTTCTAAAATCTAAAAATAGTTACAGCAAGACACCAATGCGAGCCATCGCATTTCGATGTGGTGCATTGAGGATGTGTATGTGATCTAGCACGATAAATCTATGATTCATGAATACAATCGATGATTACTTGTATCAAGTAGAAGAACAAGACTTATTTCTATTTGAATTTTACTATCTCAAGCAAGATGTCATTCAAATGTTTTTATGAAAATGTATTGAATATTAGTTAAGTTGCTTATTGAAACCAAATCAATATAGAATGCAAGACAATATCTCTGAGCTTATTAGTCAACTTGATGAATTTCAACAATCTCGATAAACTTTTCTACTCGTCAGCCGTTGATGGTGTATGTCGAAGACTAAACATTTACCAGAGGCTCATCCATTTTTAACACAACTATAGAACTTTCTATGAATGAACATAATCATTCTTTTGATCGGCAACATAATTATGTTAACATGATTAATAATCTTGTCAGTATGTCGTTCTATACGATTTGCTAATAACTTAATTCATTGATATTGTTCTGAATAATTTATGCAAGCTCAACCCATCATATTTGCCGTTTTTGTTCAACTAAATTGTATTGTCTGTCGTCTTACAATTACTAATATATAATAGCGTGAAGTACGAGTGTCCAAAGATTTCATACTGTACTATGACTAAACAGTTGAAGAGTCTATAAATAGTGTGAACGTTATATTTTCTTGTACTCAAGAGAAAGGAAATCTAACATGTTAGATCAAAATTCGACGTCAATATTTTATAATCTGTATTTGTTCTGCTTGTAGATTCTTTTATGGGATTAACATATATTGCTTTTTCCGTCCATCTATTAAAGCTATAACTAAATTCTCTTGGGTGCATTCTCATTTTTCTTCAGTTGTTAGTCAAGATTCTTATTACATATACTTTACTCGTAGATTTTTGATCGAGAAGCTCTATGCTGAATTTCTTACAAGATAAGATATTCGTAACTTGGATCTTCGTAGACAAGTCGGGATGCATCTCTTTTGTAGGATTCTTGTGTGTTTTTAATTTCTATCATGATTTATTGTTGTTTGTTTTCATTGGGATTGCTGTCGAGTTATTGTGCTTCAAATGTAGCCTTGACTACACATCAGAAATACAATTATTTGTGGTACTGTTCGACTTCACTTTTAATGTTGACCAGAAACTTTCTCTCGTTTTTTGTCAGAGTTATCGTTTCATATCGATGGTGATTGATGCATCGTCAATATCTATTGAATATTGCAAAACAAGTCATTTATAAATAGCCAAGTGCGTGTTTTTCTTATTCCATAGGTTCTGTTGTGCGAAACCGACACGCGATGCATGTGTGCTCTGAAAAGAATATTGTTTTCCATGAAATCGAACTCGGCAATAACTATCATCTGTCATGCTATAGAATTGAAATAATAACCTATCGACCTATTTATGTCATACATACATGGAGCATACACATTTCTTGACATCTACCATCAACATAGATACGGAACTATTTTTGGTGTCTGCGTGAAATAATATAGATTTTTACTGACAGAAATCCTTCTTAGTTTCGTAAGTCTTTGTTGACGCGTAAATTCTGAATTAATGAAATTTCTAGGTAAAGTTATTATTTAGAACTCTCGACTAGATTCGTATTACTTTTCTATCCTAGAAAACCTTGACGTCAAAACTAAGAAACATCATGTGAATGTGAAAAGATCCTTTTAAATCTCTTGATTAGTTTGTAAATCACCAATACTTTTCATTTACTTTAGATAATGTGATGAAAAATTCAAAATAGTTCTAGTGATTGAATCGTCATTTCTTCTCTGATGCTGCAGTAACATCAGTTATTTTAATGTAATCAAAAGAAAAAGTAAATAAGCTGCATGAGAAAATTATGCTAAACATAGGCAATTTAGCTCGGAAATGGAATAATTTAGTTCGTTTTATCTTTTAAGAAAATAATTCATTATGAAATAACTTTATTTTTACTGACTTTTTCATAGATATTCAATTGTAATTATTGTATTAAGAGAGAAAATAGTTGAGATCAACACATTTCCTATGTAATAGAAGGATCAATAGTTTGAAAGATATGTTTTCGTAAGGATTTCTATTCACTTGAGACTAATTATAATATTCAATAGAAATTCGTGATGTGAAAGTGAAGAATTAGTTCAAACGGATGTTGTGAAGAGAATGAGAAAGAGAGAAATTCTCAATTATTTTATGAAGGAAGAAAACAAGTTCATCGATTTGGAAGAATCATAGGTTTTACAAAAAAACGTTTTTAAAACAGACGGTCATTCAGTCCATTGGTTTCAATTACTTAGATCAATATCAATCTTTATAAAACCGTGAAACAGAGTGTATCGAGGTTATCTCAGCCCGTAATGACTCCATTATCCTTCCAGCAATATTTTATGCTATAAATCTACTCTCTACTTTCTTTAGTATGTACGAAAGGAGTAATTTAACTTTTCTAGATACGCCATAATAAAAAATACCGGGGAAACATTTATGATTTCATCTGTCTAAAGAATTGAAGACAAATGATTGATTAAAAATATGTAGAATAAATTTCTTTTTCAGATAGCCCTTTGTAACAATGTAGAAAACTAATAGTTTACATTAGTACGATGCATATTTGAAAGTTCAAGTTATTCAAGACAGAAAATCAAACGATTCATCGATTCCATTAATGCAAACTGATGCTTTCAAGAGTAAGAATTTTTCTTTCTTTTGTTCTAAAATAACAAAAATAGATTCTTCTTAATGTTCGAGCACGTATTTGTACTCAATGTAATACTACGTGGTTTCATTGTATTTTTATCATATATATTGTTAAATGACGACGATCAACTTCATTGTTCTTCTATGAGTACAGACAACATAGTACAATACATGAATATAGATAGTGCCTTGCACGATTATATTAGTAAAAAAGTAGCATCATTTTCAGTATATCTCTGAAGCTAGATGATTTAAAATAGCCTGATTTTCCGTAGATTATAATCTGAAGTGAACTAGTGGCCGTGTCAAGACGATGAATGGATGCATTCAATATTCATTAAAGATATTATTGCAGCTTGCCATTTTGTGTCTTTTCAAAATTAACTATTGATTTGTGGAAGTTCTTGCGAACTTTTGATAAAGAAAACTCTTCTGTATGATGCATGATCGAACAAAGTGAATTGCAATCTTGATACGAACATTGTTCTTTCTCATGATTGGCATTATAATGAGGCATTAAAATCAAATATGATAAACCTAGATTACTAAATCTCAATAGATAAGTTGAACATTCAGCATCTTTCTTTTCGTATCCGGCGTAACTCATCCAATTACTTCGTACAGAATTAACAAAAGTTGTATAACTGGCATCCATAAGATGGATGCTTCATATTGACAAGTATTATTCATCCTCTCTGATTCATACACAATGTTGCATATTTATCGTTATGATTAAAGAATTTTCTATCTTCATGTTTTTCGAAAGAATCATATTTATTTTTGTCTCGCCGATAGACGAGAACTGCATACATTTTCTCGACAAGAAAACTATCAATAGATGCTTGTTCGTGCTATCATCTTTCATTTGAATACAAAAATGTGAGTTTATCGATGTTAGCGTAAGCTGTCATTCTTCAACTAAGATTATCAAAAGTAGGTGATGTTTTTGTATTCGATCGAGAGCAGAATTCTATAAATACTAGTACGAGGTTTTTCAAAGCGTTTTCAACAGTCCGCTTTAATAAATTTTTTTCTCTAGATGTTCGAAATTAGCAATCTAAATAAAAATTCAGTATAATGAGGTCTTGAAATCTAACGAAAGTTTTGCATCATCGTGTTGAATATTTTCATGGCTGTACATACTGTTATGTAGTTATATATACAATCTAAATAGCACACTGAAATATTGAGTTCGAGATATTTCAGTAATTTTATCTCAAGTTAAATTTATGAGAGATGGGATGCTGCATATTTGGCAACTAAGCATCCATAAATGTCTGAATAGATTACTTTGAAGATAGTTAAACGATATTCATTCGTATAGGAAAACTCAACGTGATCGTAGAAGATGTTCTTAAGATGCCAAGTACTCAATCTAATGTATTTCAGTATGGACTACAATTTTCAGAAATTTTCGAATGAAAATTCATAGAAATAAACTTTTTGAAGTTTTTTTCAAATGTTTCTTCCCGATATTCATATTACTGATTTCTCAATAAAATATATTGAATTCAGTTTATGTCTGACAATCTTCACTTAGGATGAATGAACTTCGTTACAAAGAATAGATTCATTCATAGTTTTGTGTTATATTGAAGCATGACAGCAACAAGTACCATCTATTAACGTTTTCCCTATGAGAAACAAATCCCTAGAGTCTTGCCAATTAGTAGGAAAGCAATGCACTCGATTCATCGAACCACTATGAAAACATGAATTGTTTTGTATTGGAAAAATAACTTAGATAGAGGTCTTTTGTACTATTGAAATAATATATCTGAATAGGAAAAAAAGTGGTATATTTTTTACAACGTATGAGTTTGCTATCAACCTTTTTTCCTGCATAATTCTATGATCTACAGTTAAAATAGATTATAAAAGTCTTGTTAAGTTACACATAAATAGTTCGTGTCTGATGTGTCAAGTATAATGTGACGTGTTGGTTGAAATTTGATCTTCGGTTTGAATACGATAGAATTGTTAGATGAGCTACCATTGAAATTAGGGCAAACGTTTTTCTCATTCGACTTACATCTCCAATGAAGTTCAATGCTCGTTTCTAATGTTGAATAGAAGAGTTTTCTCTATCGGGGGAAATTTTAGATGTATTGACACTGTGACTAATTATAAAATTTCATAGATTCTGACATGTAAGAATGAGACCGGAAAGAAACTCGTTTCTGTCATCAGTTCTTTTAATACAAAAGAACATCGATACCATTGTCCGATGCGAAGTATCTACTTAGTTCATGACATGCGTAGTGCTCTTTCGGGCAATAAATTTAACAATAGAGTTGAGTAAATATTAAATGAGAGAAATTTCTTCTCTGCCTCTGCCTTTTCCCTTCCTGAGAGTTTTTGCTCTAGGCCCGAATAGCTTTGTTTTTTCTCCATTCTTAATCAAAAGAAAGAAAGAAGAAAACTTACTTATATAGTACACAATTTCCCCTATTCAACAATACATAATAATGAAAACTTTAATATACTGCACGCCAGCAACAGCTTGCGAAAACAAGTGCATGAATAATTGGGAGAGGATGAAAATTGGTGCATTGTCATTTCAACATGAATAAAAAGTATGTATCTTCATGAATCAACTTGATTGTTTTTACTAGTACTTTTTCGACAAACTCTGAAGTATTGAATTGAAGCAAATGACGACATGCACGCCTATCTAGTGTTAACTATGCATAATAAATAAAACTATTAATTCAATGGATCATTTTGATGGTCATCGTACGTATGTAACAGGCAGGATTCATAAAACTACATACAATGTTCTTTGTTGAAGAAAATTCTGTTTTGTAAATATTCGTCGCATTTTAAATTAGTCAAATATCAACAAAATAATATGAATCCGGCTCTGTTTCTTTGTTCGAAATATTCTTCATAACTATATCGAAAACATTTAAGAATACAAAACTTTCCAACAGATATGTGCTTGAATAATTACGTTGAGATTGTAAGACAAGAATACTCACTAATGAATAGGAAGAACAAAATCAAAGTTCTGGTTACTCTAGGGGACCATCTTGTGATATGCACAAGAGATAATTGAGCATCTTGGTGGAGAATGTCATGCACTATAGACAAATCTTCAGGCAAGACTTGAGGCCTCGTTGTAAAGACAAGAGTTTGAATTTCTTATTTCATCACTTAAACCTCTTACCATCGTGTTCGAGTTCTCGTTCATCGGCGTTTAATAAGCTTGGATGTTACACATCTTCTCTATCGTGACATGTTAATTGTTTCTTCGACGTAGATGCCACAATAGTCCTCAATTGTTTCAATACCAGACGTCCGTGGAAAGCGCGAATAAAAGTTCAGATATCATGAGTGATTCCTTAAGAAGTAACAGATGCGACGACTAACCCGTACGTCGCCATCCTTTCACGTATCAAAACTGATAACCGATTTTTCATTGGCATTCACCATGTAAGGAAATTTACTCTTACCATTATTTAATTTTGTTTTTCTAGTGAGGTAAATGTTTTCGGAAAAATATTGATATTCTATAAAGTTTGATCCAAAATAATCGGAATCAGCGAATCCAAAATCGGAATCGATTTCTATCAATTTTGTATTGAATTATCTAACTTTGTAGAAAATCAGTGTTTTCCAGAAAAACACACTTCCTTAGTAGTAAAATATAAATTTCCTTTCATGATGAACATCGATAAACAGTTCTTTATCGACGTAGATCGACAGCGAAAGTAGCAGCTATTATCACCGTAATATTTCTATTGATTCCATTGCAAAAAATTACTAAGCATAGAGCACGAAGAAAATTAAAAAAAAAATGGTTGGATTTATGAGATTATGTCCAAAAATTATTTGTTCAGACAGCAAGAAAAAATGGAGAGTTCAATTTATTTTGATGAATAAAAATTTCAGATCAATCTTTTGGAATGACAACTAAATTTTAAAATCATTCATTATACTCTTCAACTTAGATAAGTTAAGAGACTCGTGTTCAACGCTTGCGCTCAAAATATAAACAAAAGTGACATATGGAGAAGTAAAAACGTCAATGGAAACACGGCTTAAATTTGATATGTGTTAATATATTTGGGATAGAACTTAACAATTTAAACAAGATACACTGTAATATGCATGACTAATGAGAAGTCGACGGTAGTTATGCTTGTCAGACAGAGTACATGGTGAAGAATATTCTTTCATATTGAATAAATTTACTATGATTATTTTATTTTAGTTGGATGTTTCAAGAATATTAATGCACACGATTTTTATGCGTTCAGCGCATAACTTAATTTAAATGTACACATAAATCATGTAAACGTCCAAGCACATGTCTATCAAACGAAAGTCATGCGCTATGAACAATTCTGGAGGATTGCGCAGACCAAGAGCATGAAAAAAATACGTTTTTGACAGGAGATATTTCTCTTTTTTGGTTTACGATGACAATTTTTATAAGGTTCTGTTGAAAAATGAATCATATGACACTGTAGATCATCGGATCATTTCATAAACATTTGTAACTAAGTGAGTATTACTATTCTTCAAAACTTACACATTAGGTGAAATCAGTCACTTATTTAAGAGCATGTTGTGCTTGTGAGAGACTTTTGCTCAGTAATATGATAATGTACTGTGAAACTTGAATTCATTAATGCGAGAATTACCATGTGATATTCTTTCTATAAGAAAATATGATGCGTTTTCGGTAGGAGAATGTACTCTGCGAAATTTCACGATCGACCTTTGAAATATTCAAAATGTATCCATACTTTGAGCACAGTGTGACATAGTACCTGGTGTGTTAATGTTTCTAGTTCATATCGTTGGAAACTTTTCTATTACCAAATCAATGAAGATATATGAATAACGTTTTGTAAGCAACCTTTTGTCTCTAGTTAAGAAAAATGTAAAACAAGATGGATGTTAAAATTGTTCGTTTTCTTCTTATCGAAATATTTATAGCATAAATGAATTTTTTGATAAGAAGAAGCTATTATTTGCATATATATATATATATATGCCAACATTTATAATACTCTGATCTAATGAACGCGAAAATGACATTCATTTCTAATCTACAAGCTTCAAATAAAACAAGTCTACTGTGCGTAAACTCATAAGTTGCAAAAACAATTTCAAGTAGAAAAACGAGTAGAAAATTTCATTGAATTATGCCACAGCATAGACGACTGTCAATGTCGACACCTGGTTTATACTTTCTTTCCCAAATACGTTTTGCTTTTATTTTGATGTGCTAGAATCTCAGGGGTGATCATCAATCTTCTTAAAGATGATTGATGCAAAGGTTGTGAAAGATATTAGTATAAATTTTTCTTTCTTTTTTTAACTTTGCTCTCAGTTTTCTACAACGCATTGACGTCATTTGATTCTTTAAAATACTTATATCTACACATCTATATAGTGAATGACAAATAGTATACTTCCGTGAGACGGCATACTAGGAAAATAAACTAGCATAATTAGACATAAGAGGATGTGAAAATAGCAAGATGCACAGAATTATCTAGAGAACTCAGTTTTTTGAGAAGGAAAGAAATATGTAGCGATGAGCAACCGTATCAGGCTAAGATTAGACCAAGACAAAAAAAGGCTTATATTTGAGCATGATTTTAATTTAACTCTAGTTTTTGAATACTGCTTTTAATTAAAGAGATTTCGAGCCTTCAAATTTATAATCTACGAATATATTGTCTCCATACACCCTATCTACATTGATTATGTTTTTTTGCGCTAGAGAAGTTATTCACAAAGTATTTCCAGAATATATCAATTCTATTAAATGTTCATGATTCTTTATCTTTTCTAACGATTCCCTCTCGAATGTGTCTAGTCTATTTCTCTGCCAGATCTTCTTTAGATCTCAGTACTATGCACGGATGCTTTTCAAAAAATTCAGTAAAGTGAATATTGTCCTTTTGAGAACCAAATCATAGCCACTAATTATTATGGCGTTCCTTTCTTTTCGTCTTCAATAGTTAAGCCTTTCAAAGTTGACAATCGTCTCTCTTCAGCTGAATGTATTTCAATATGCATGTTTCATTCCGAAATATGATCCATATCGAAGCAATAATGAAACCCGATGAATGGAGAAAAATGAAATTCTAGTTACAAAAGTTCCACAAGAATGAACGATTGATGTAATTAGATCAGTTGATGAAGAAGAACTAATGATCATTTCTTAAGGTTAAGACCAATATAGAACTATACGGATTCCATGTTATTTAATGACTATTCATTAAATTGCATACATCAACAATATAATCTAAAAACTCCTATTTTATCAGCAGAAACAAAGTTAATCAAAAGTATAGTGTTGCTCATGAATACTGCTTAAAATGTAACAGGAATTATCTCTCATCAGCTCATGCAGATTTTGATCTGAGCAAAGTTCATATCTCAGATAATAGCAATATTCTTCAATGAGTGACAAATAATAAATCGGGCTCGTGAAATCCATATCTGAAATTGGTTAGTATTGCACGTTCAGATTCTCTGAGCCCGATTTACTTTCGTTTACTTTTTTTAAAAATATCGTCCTTTCTGAGAAAAATCCTTTTCCTTAGATTGAAACTAACTTGAACCGGTAACAGTACTTACGCTTATCACTAGTGTTGTATTCTAAATTATTGCTTTATAAACTCATTATATGTTCATATGAATATCGGTCTAAATTTTTCTGTCATGTGACATACATATTTAATTGATCTTACATTTTGTTGTTTTTCTCGTATTTGTAAAATATTCTTCAAGATAGACTAAGCGAAAATTGATGTCAGAAGTTCTGTAAAAAAAATTGTAATGCTCGTTATATGGGTCTGGGTATTCAGAAATTTTCTTATATTCTTCTCTCCTACTCCGGGACATACTTTACATATAAACACTCAATAATATGCGATGTCATTTTTTACTATTGCAAATTTTTCTTTTCTACTTGTATTTACTGGATTTCAGATAAAACTTAGATTTAAAATTAAATCTAACTGTAAACTAAAAGCATAATTTTATTAGTTACATGCGTATCATTCTTTGAAAACATTGAGCTTAATTTGAATATTACATACGAATAATCAGATTTCATATTCGTAATTTTAGCAAAACAAAGTTGATCTTAATATCGTAGTTAATGTTGTGTTGTTCAACTACTAAATTTTATATTCTAGATATTTCATTCTTTCGATAAATACTCAATCATTCAAGTATACAATGATGAATTCAACGAACGATACAAGTCTAGCAATGACAACACTTTTCGATTACAAATTAAGATTAGTTGAACAAATCGTTTTAGGAACTATTTTTGTCGTAGCGTTAATATTTAATACTTTCGTATTAATAATTATGTTAATTAAACGACACCGACGTTTAACACGAATGGCTTTTTTTATTTTGCATCTTACAATAGCTGATTTATTAGTAGCATTCTTCAGTGTTTTGCCAATGTTTGTATGGAAATCAACAATAACCTTTTTCGGTGGAGATTTTCTATGTCGACTTGTTACATTCTTAATGTTAACTGCATCTTATATTTCAGTTTACACGTAAGTCATTCGATATTAATTATTGCTATGACACAAATTCGTATTTAAGAATATTGTTCTGTTATGAGTAACTAACACGTTTCATGAAATAGAACATGCCATCGATAGGGTACATATGTCGGAAATCTTAAAGTACCAAAACTAAAATAGCATAATTGTCGATTGCAGAAATTGTTAAGGCAAGTAGTCATGACGTAAATAACTGATTGTTGTCTTTAAAAGAAGAATTACAATTGTGATCAGTCAACCAAGTTACGAGATTTTGTGATTTCAAGCGTTTTGTTGACATGTAGTCAAGTAAACTGACGTCAAATTCTTGTGAGAAAATTAGAATAACCTAATTTCTTTTAGAATATGATGCTCTCGATAATTAATTTGCATTCATGTTTTCATGAAAAGATTTCATAGGCACGGGAAGTAGTGACGATCACATATTGTATAGAAGAGAGCTTCATGTGCACGTTGTATAGATCACGAAGAGAGTTCATGTAGTATTCAAGGATTTCTAGGCATTGTTGACATCATTTAAGTTTAGTTTCTTTTTGAATTATCTAGAAAACAAGATGATTTCAAAGTAGAGCTAACTGGATGGTATAAACATGAATATATATTACGGTTAGCATTAAAAAGAATAATAAGTAACCAAAATAACACACATGGTTCTCGGATTATCGATAGTTAGTTACTTGAGGTTCATAGAATGAACTTATATTTATGATAAATTATTCGAGTACACCGATCAAGTCTGCACATGATTCTAATGATAACTCTGATTGATATTTGAATATTTCGTGTCGATGTGACTCGAAAACGAAACAACGTACAATAAAACAAGATTGTACAAAGAACACTTTCTATAAATGAGAAACAATCGTTAGTATTTTTTTTTTCGTAGAAAAAAATAAAATGAAAATCGATGCGATCAACATTTAGATTGCATATGTTGATTATCTTCTCTAATTTAAATGTTTTTGCATTCCAATCTCGTTTAGTCTTGTTGTAATGGCCAATGATCGTTATCAAGCTATAGTTCATCCACTTTCCACATATTCATGGACACCTCGGTCTGGACTTTTAAATATGGCCGGTGTGTGGTGTTTAAGTCTTATTTTAGCATCTCCACAATTACTTATATTTCGTATGGAACATCATCCAGCATATCAAAAGAAAACATGCGTAGCAAAATTTTTAGGATCTGATCGTACATGGGAATTAATTTACATAGCATGGACAATAATTCTACAATTCCTTGTACCAATATGTATATTAATATTTTGTTATACATCTGTCTATATAATAGTTAGCAGAAATTTTTCCGTACATCGATCATCCGGTAGAACGAAAAGAAAAAATGATCTGAATTTGCCATTGAGTAAAAAAGCACAACGCTTTGAAAGTTCATCGACAACATCAGCATCAATCATTGATACGAAATCAAAAAACTTCGTTCATAATCATGTCAATATTGATTATCCATCAATGAGATATACGAATGCAGCAATCGAGACATTTTCACATGAATCTTCATCACATCATCATATACGTGATATGATGTATCCAGTGGTATTTCGTCTTCGACGTTCACCAATTGATTTAACAAAAAATTATAGTATCAATAGTTTTGATGGAGAACAATTACGACAACGTTATGGTGCAAATCATTTTCTATCACGAGCACGTCTTAAAACGATTAAATTAACATTTATCGTTGTTCTTACGTATATTATTTGCTCAACACCATTCTATATTGGATCAATTATAATGGTCATCCATGAAAAATTTATTTCGCACAAAATCACAAGTATGAAATAAGTTCTCATTTCATGCCAAGTTTCTCCTTTGTAAAACATATTGTAGATTGGCTCATGACTATATTTAGTCTCTTATTTAATTTAAATAGCTGCTCGAATCCGATTATATGTCTTACACTTAGTGGTAGTCTTCTTCGGTAAGTTTTTTGTAATATAAATGATAAATAATGCTTTTTAAAATTAGTACATAACTAAGTAACACATGATATTTTTAAATGGATGGCAAGCATATTTTACTTTCTTTTCTATTTTTAGACTCAAGAAAAATAGTTCACAACGACCGACACCATCAACATCAAAAAAACCAGTCAATCAATGTAATAAAATAAATAGAAGTTCTTCAAAAATTTGTGAATCGTTGTAAAACTTTATTTTACTTTTTTTGTTGTTTTGCATTCTTAATCATTAATATATATGTGTTGTAGGCAAAATTGGAATCTAGGCAAATTCCGAATTTGCCCGGGCAAAATTGGAATTCTAATTTTGACTAGACAAAATTAGAATTCTAATACTGACTAACAT